>JACN01144091.1:0-10971 GCA_000787155.1 Scartelaos histophorus | reverse complement strand
TAATAATAATAATAATAATAAAGAGGGTGCTATGAATGTGATAGAAAAGAGAGGGAAACTGGACCACTGCAAACCATTTTAAATAAACTAGTTCTGTTTTTCATTTTTCACATCCTCATCAACAAGAACATGACAGATGTGATGACAGAAAACCATAAAGAGGAACTTGCAAATTGGAGCAATTTGTAAATTGACTGTGCGTGTCTAGAATTAGATTTATGCCTTTAAGATTCAGGTCCAATACAATTAAAGGATGGCACTTGGCAAGACACATTCTCAGAGGAGTTCAAAAGCTTATTCAGCCATCAAAAGAAAGAGCTGTTTAAAGTACTTTTTATTTTGATAGTTGAATCTAGACTAGGTTTTTTTTGTTTGTTTTTTTAAACAAGACACATAAAAAAAAATTCAAAAAACAACATAAAAACAACATTTCATTGACATATAGAATAGTATATTGTTTCACAGGTCACCTACCTGAAAAATGTGTTGTTTACAAGTTGATTACTAAAATTATCCGTAGTCCAGTAGACTATAGACTTTGTGTGGACTTTGTGACCCATGGCAGCGAGTCGAGCCGGGGCAAATTTGGAGCCCAAGTTCCATATTTGTAATTCTGACTTTGAGTATCGTTGTGAGCAAAGGGCCAATCTGGAGCCAGGCTGCTGGAGGAAAACCCTCTTCCACTGCTGGTTTGGCAGGAAGTGGGACCTTAGCAACGCTGTCAATGAAACCTGTTAGCTTGCAGGAGCAACCTCAGGCTAAGAAAGCATCTAATTTGTGTTGAAGCATAAAATAAATACATGAGCAAGTCAATAAAAAGCATGAAAAACACTCAAATTTGCAAATAGAAAATAGAAAAATCAATAAAAGACAGTCAGAGGACCACACAATTCTCACAGCAATGAGTAAAAGTATGTTTAGTCCCAGTCTTGTATTACAAAAAATGACTCTTGTGAGCTTTAAACCATGTTATAATGTTGTTATGTCATTGAAAAGTTGCGTTTTGTTTCATTCACATGTTTGAGTATCTCTTTATTATGAGTCTGTCTGCATCTCCAAAGCACAAAATGCTCCGTTCCACCTCGTGATGTCACGACAGTTTTCAATTTAACAGCTCCTTTTACATTTTGTTTAGCTGAGATTATACATTTTAAGACCGAAATCATCCAAATGATTCTAGCGAAGGTGTATGGAGTTTAAAAACACAGTGGAGCACTTCCTGTTCTTCCTGTTTGAGAGAAGAGTTCAGTCTAAATATGCAGGATTTGTTAAATGTGTGAACGAAACAAAACACAACTCTGGGTATGTTTTAATGTTCATCTTGATTTACAGACAAATAAAAAAAAAAAAAAGGGTTAATACGAACATTTTATGACCAAAATGACCAAACTGAGAGAATTCAATTGCAGCCAGAGTGGATGGAGACAGAAACACCCTCATGCACACTTCCTATTTGGAATTAGCTAGCGCATTGCAGTCCTATAATTCATACAACGCCTAAATTTAGTCCCGTCCAACCTTTGCCGAATCATGCCGGTTATAGCCATGGACTGCAAGGGATTCTCTGAGATGTTTCCAGGAGGCCAGCTGACCGCGCCCGGGGTCCAAAATCCTGGCTCCGACTCTGGCTCAGCTCCTAAGTCAGCATACCCATAACCCCCCACGCCTGTCTGTACCGCTCAGGCTCTGGTTTCTCTGGCCTCCCAAAGTGACAGAAAGAGAACGCCCGGAGGAGAGGGGAGATGAGGACAAGGGGCTCTGGTGTCACGCCCAAACTCGCCCCCCAAATCTAAGAGCCTCATGCGTCAGATCACCAGACAGTTTGGTTTTGGAGCTGTTTTGTAAAACGAGACCGGCTGTGATGCAGTCAACCCAGCACCAGGTCACGCCATTATAAAACAGGTTGATATTTATCGCAGCAACGTATACACAGTAGAGAGATGCCCGGAAAAATCCTTCAGTTTCAGTTATTAAAAGATAGAATAAAAGTGTTGCATGAATAGATTGTGAAAAATAGTCACACAGATGCCCTTCCTGAATCAAACTAACTGTTGGCAAAGTGTCTGCTTGGTTAATATAGATAGAATATTTGGATTTTTTTCTTAATCTCCTTAAATCTCTAGCACATGCCAATATTTTGTGTTGTTTTATCTGCTGCCAAAAATATATAAACAATTAACATACCAAGAAATAGCTGCACAGATGTAACTACATAACTCTCTTACAAGTTTGTATTAAGCAAGTTGGGGAAAATAATCCAATTTGGACCAAAAATATTGGAGGAGTTTATTGTCGTCTCTTTCTCTGGACTCTACACTAGGGGTGTCAAACTCATTTTGGTCCAGGGGCTGTATCCAACCTACTTTGATCCCAAAGGAGCCGGATCAGAACTTGTGGCATCTACTTTGATCCCAAAGGAGCCGGATCAGAAAACTTGTGGCATATGTTCCCCAAAAAGACCAATAAGTCCAAATATTTGTACAGAGAAACGCAAATCTATCCAATAGAGTTTGATTAATCAGTTAATTTAATCTTAACTTTTTATGACTATGAAAAATCTGGAGAAAATTGGTCTAAAGATTCACTGTGTTGTTTCTGTTAGAGTAATAAAAAGTGTATTTTTTCTTGTAAGAACATTGTTGATTATGTTACTTACAGTTTACGTCGTGCCCACACAGTCCATGGTGTCGCTGTGCCGATGCTTCAATGACGTGTCCAGAGTATTTTGACCCGGGGCTGCGTTGTGTTCTTAATTATTGGTTCCACCGCTCTTTATTTAGGCGACGTTATTTAACCAAATAATGGTGGTTGACAAATTAAACTTTTGAGGAGAAATGCGATATGGAGAAGTTACGTACTGCACAAATTTTAAGACCTGAAGACGCTGCCATGCTAAGCAGCGCAGAGAATTACCAATCATTTAATAGAAAATATAATTAAAATATTTAAGTAGAAAATCAGCCGAGGGCCGGATTAAAGGTCTCGGAGGGCCCCTGCTCTACACAATCAGTACGAGCAGTGGCGATGGAAAAAGCCATATCAGTCGATCTGTAGCACTATGTAACTGTTTCTTGTGGTTTTGTTTTTCCTTTGTCACACTGCAGCAGAAACTCATTCATTTTCTGCTTATTTTAGCCCCAAAGAACTCACTGAATCAGATACAGTATAAATGATGCTCTGATGTTATCCTCTCACGCCCTTCTGAGTTTCCAAGAATATTTGTCCATTTGCTATCATCGCCTTTTCGCCGCAAAATAACTTTATCGGCTCAGAAAATAACAACTTCTGTGAAAAGTTCAAATGAAGACAAAAATCAGCCACAATATGTCGACTGTGCAACTATTTCAGAATCGTGCCGACTTCAGCTTCTCTGCACTGCTTCAATAACAGTTGGAAAACACCTAGAAAGCAAAACTGAAGCTAAAGTGACAGTTTAACCAACCACCAGATGCAATAAGAAAAAAAACAACTACTATACTTTTTTTCTTGTTCTTAAACTGTCACATATGTTTTATCATTTTATGCATTTTACAGTTTTCTTATAATGCTGTTTCGAAAATTTCAAAAACAAAACCTCAGTGGATTTTCATGTTGTGTATTTTCTTTATTTTTTAAAGTTTTGCAACATTTTACATTTTTGAAGGTCCAAAGTAGAGAGGAAAAATGAAAAATATAGAATAATGACAAATTATTCAACAGGTATGAATCACTAACTCTTAACAAACTTGCATAAGGAGTAATGATGTTGCATAATATGTCTTCTTTCATTATCATAATAATGACCTGGATGGAAGTGGTTTAAAATAGCAGCGGTGGGAAGAATTCTATGAAAATGTATTTAGTTACACAATACTGAATACCTGCTTTAAAGTGTATTTTGTATTGTATTATCTTACACAGCCCAATCAGAGTACTGTATTCCGAATACTTTTACATCAAGTTGCATGTAAATTGCAGTGTAAAAATGCTATTACATATGATTGTATATTTGTTTCATCGTGTGTTATGCATTGCCTGTCACTATTCATGTGCAGTTTGGAGCCTAAATTGTGTGAAGTACTTCCAAATATTCCTATGATTTTTAGAAAAGTAACTGTACCACCACTAGAAAAAGTAACCGTACCTGAATGCAGTTACTCGGTACATGTATTCAGTTATTTCCCAAGTCTGACTATGGGAATTAGGTAACAGTGGGGGGATGTCATTGGTCAGACTAACTATCTTGACCTTGAAACAGGTCAAGGTCCAGTTTTCCAACACATTCTCTCTTTCCTTTAAGTAACATCACAGATCCACAATGTTACAGGCTCGTTCATATTTGTTCTCGTACGTCGTGTTCGTTTGGAGCGGCGTTCTGTTACTACACCAAGTTTTGTCACAGTGAGCGTCGGGTAAATGTCAGACGGTGATGTAGCAGCAGAGTCACTCCAGCATCTCGTCATCTGCGTCATCCCCCACGCCTCAAACACTGCACCAAACCACCCCGCACTTTTACCACACACATAAACCACCAGGCAAAAGTTTGGACGCATCTTCTTATTCCTCTGTGTTTTATTTTCCTATACGTTTACTGCTTTTACATGTTATATACATACAGAAGAAATCAAATACATGAAGTAAGATGCATGGAATTATGTAGCAAATGGAATAGACTTATATAGATCCATATTTATAGACATATATGTTATAACCAAATCTTCAAATGAGACTTAAGACTGTTGATCTGGAAGGGAAATAATTTGGACACAGTAGATTACAAAAAATCTAAGGGAAAAAAATATAAAAGGTAATAATCAATTCTAAATAGCAGCTAAATTAACAAGAGGCTGGTTTCAATAAGGCATAGTTATGTACATGTTATAATAAAATGAAAAAGCCACCCAAAAAATATTTTGTAGAGATCTTCATTTTCATTTTTTTAAACTAAATAATTACATACATTTTGCTTCATATATTTGATTGTTTAAACATACACATTAAATCAAAAGGTTGGATACAATGGCATTTTTCTTTATGCTTTCTACATTTTTTTCTTTACTACATAATTTCATACACATTACTTCATGTATTTGATGTCTGTGTTTATATCAAATACAGAAAATATTAAAGATATAGAAAAAAAAAACATTGAATAAGAGGCTGAGTTCAAACTTTTGACTGGCAGCGTATATCGATCTGTTTAGCGAAAGGTTATCCTCAAGCATCAAACTCTTTTCAACTTACTGTTTTTTGAAATTGTATCTGGGGCTGAGAGATATAACAAATGACCTCACACTGATGAGTCCTACTACAGCCACAGCTGCCTTGGTAATACTGACAGGAGTGAGGCTGCCAATCTGCACCATTGGCCCTTCTGACCCTCATCATTCACACACATTACATTTTCATAGGTCAGGGGAGTATCTTGCCCCAAGGATACAACAATGGAACGCACTGGTTGAAATAAAATGCCTTTATTAATTTATGGCATGTCAAAATGGACAACTTTAAAAGTCCTGACGCGTTTCAGCCTATGGCATCTTGCATCTTTAAACTTACTTCCTTTCCCCAAAGAGCACCACTGTGTTTTTTCTACAGTTTTTTCTACTGTGTATTATCCTCTGGAGGTCCAAGAAGCGCTCCTTTTGAAACGTTTTATAAATGGAACACAGTGGTCGAAGATAGGATCATTTTTTGAGCAATCATCTCTGAGAAGCTCATATTACACATATAATATTGAAAACTGTCACATATTAAAGTGCCCATATTGCGCTATTTTCTGATCTATGTTTTAATGTTGTTTCCTCATCAGAAACAGATTTATATTTAGGTATATTGAGTTCTTCTGAAAACACCCAGTTCCACCTTGTGATGTCCAGTGCTCCGTTGTGTTTTTAAACTCCATCCACCTTCACTAGAATCATTTGAATCATTTCAGTCCTGGATTTGCTTAACTCTACTGAACTAAAGCTAAAAGGGAGCTGTTCTCTTTAAAACTACCACTCCATGACATCACAAGTGCAATAGACCATTTTGAGCTTTGGAGATGTACACAGATTAATAAAGAATTACTCAGACACTGTGAATGAAACAAAAAGGAACTTCAGGTGTGTTTTTGAGGAGGAAACAACATTATAACACGGTTTCAAACTCACAAGAGACAATTTTGCTCAATATAATACGTTTATCCAAAGGGATCAGTTGGAAAGTTCACAGTTTCTTCCCTTATCTGTATGTTTGCTGTTATGATGCTGTGGAGTGAGACCATCAGTTTACAGGGTAATTCATTCCAGTGTTATTCACACCGTCCACGTCTCTGTGTTCAGTCAGCGGCAGCAGACAGGAGTAACGTAGCACTAGACTCACTCCAGCATATTCTCTTCTACGTCACTGCCACCTCAGTCAGACTGCACCAAAACTCCAGTGTCCTTTACCACTAAGTGACCTGCATTATGCACGGCTTTAGACGGACAAACCCACAGCCTTCGTCACAGTCACACATCGCATTAGCCACACCGCCTCCTCATTATCACCTCAAAGAACATCATTTTGAAGGTGCACCATGTAACTTTATGGTTGCAGGTCCATCATCAGCTTGTTTTTATGGACGCTTTGCCTGGAATGTTCCACAGTTTGACATTAAACAGCTCTAACTTCCATTTACTCAATTACAGGTGTTTTTATAGCTCAGGAAAACAGACATTCTGACTGTAAGCGGCTCGCCTCTCCACAGAACTGACTTGTAACTTGGTCTACTTTGGTCTCCATGAAGATAGAAAGGTTTATTACCACACTGTGAAACATTCCAGACAAAGAAAAAACATCTACAGGAATAAAAGTATTTGACAGACCCTCCACCAGGAAAGTTACACCATGCTCCTTCAAATCCGATATATCAATACAGAGAAATATTGCAATAAAAGATTGTTTTGAAACAGTATCATTAAGTGGCATGAGCTGGAATAAATAAACAGCAGAATGAACCAATAATTAGCTACAGAAATTATTTACATCATCATTACTTACATCAAAATAACAAACATCTCACCACTTTTGCAAAGAAATTGTACATTAAATATAAATATAAATATAAATGTGCACACATATATATTTAATGATAAGTTGATATATAAATATTGTGACAGGCATCTTTCAAAACTGTTAAATATCTCTGCAAATGTATCTGACCCAAACTACACATAACTGGATGGGAGTTCCTGCTAAAACAATTTATGGAGAAAAAATACTGGGAAACAATGTAAATATATAAAGGCTAATTCATTATGTAGTACTAGTAGCAATGGCTATATTAAAAATCCATATATTACATCATTTTATGTTGGACCAACATTATGCAACATTTTCTTTTTAATAAGGCCCCACCCAATAAGTACTGTATCTAGGATGCACAATTTGGTCTTTTTAACAATGGAAGAATTTAGTTTTCTATTTCAAACTATACAAGTGTTTGAGTAAACTAGTGTCTCCTTCTCAAAACGCTCTGTTACAACATCATTTCTCACTGCAACAACTGAAGTCTTCACCTTTTCTGGACAATAATAGTGTTTTATTTCCTCATATTTTATTCTCTATTATTTCTGATTAGATAATATCTCATGGCTGTACTAGTTCTTTGATTTCTTCCCGGGTTCTGTCCAGTGCTCAGATGAGTTCACACCTCCTGGTTGTGTAATTGTTGCAGTGTTATGGATGGATGGGAGTTCCTGCTAAGACAATTTATGGAGAAAAAAATACTGGGAAACAATGTAAATATATAAAGGCTAATTCAGCTTTGCCTTTTTATTTTTTTTTATTTTTACATATACATACCAAAAAAATACCACATCTCCAGCTAACTCACTCACTCCCTTCCCCTTTCTGCTGTTGTCCATATAAATCCATAAAAACGACTAAAGACCTACCGCCCGATCACAACGATCAAGAAGAACCTCCTCATACACAAGAACATGACAGATGTGATCACTTAGCACCCCAAAGAACAACTTGCAAATTGGAGCCATTTGTAAATCGATTTTGAGTGTTTAAAATTAGATTTATGCATTTAACATTCAGGTCCAAAACAATGAGCAAAGGCACTTGGCAAGACACATATTCTCAGAGGAGGCCCAAGAAGGAGTGTTATGAAGTCTACTGTATTTATTATGGCTGCAATCAACTAATAGTGACTGGTGAAAAATTGTAATTGTTATCTGGATTCTTTTTATGACAAAGGTAGTAGCATTATTTATAATATTATTAAAGTGGGAGTATAAGCACATTTCAGATAGAGCTCTTAAAACAGGATCTGGAGGAGAAGAAAAGGATTTGGGGCTAGATCTGAAGAAATAAAAAACAGTGTGAATCGTCTAACAGTTATCCACACTTTAAGCTTTCTAGCAGTTGTTTGTGATGTCACCAACTACAATAATCGGAGTATATTGGATGCAGTATACACACAACGCTGCAAATGTACCTAAAATTGCCAAATAATGACAGTAGGACAGTTGGAACAGTAGATAATGCAACTGATTTATGCTAATTTTTAGAGCCTAGTTCTAATTTAAAGGTGCCTTCCGTAACATTTCTAAGGTCCACCACCTGCTTGTCTCCATGGAAAAGTTAATTCTTTGGCTAGAATGTTCCACAGTACAGATTGAACCTATTTATGACAAGGAAGACAAACACTATGCTAAATTACAATTCAGATCTGTGGAGAGTCGGGCCTATTCACAGAAGAAATTATTGTATTTTTTTAGCAAAAGAAGCAGTTTAATGTCATACCATGGAACATTCCAGGCAAAGCAATAATATCTCCATGGCGACAAGTATGATTTAGATCCTCCACCTGAAAATTTCCACAGTGCACTTCAAATTTTCATCACTTAATCTGTAAATCTTCATTATTTAGAAGCCTTCAAATCCCGTATGTCAGCTTTTATTCGGTCGCTAAGGCACCAAAGCCCCAGAGCGCTTTCCCACTAAATGATCTGCATTAGAGCGTTACACAGACAAACCCACAGCCTTCGTCACGTTCACACCTCACATTAAACCAGCCACACCTCCTCCTCCGCCTCCTCCGCATCATCATCACACTCCCTCCACATCTCACTGCAGCACAGACACACACACTGGGGAGGACGGAGCCTGTGAGGTGACATAACATGTTTTCATTTTATACTTATTTTATGTTCACATGTTTGGAAGTATAATAAAGCATATAAAATGTAGGTTTTACTGTAGATTAGAGTAGTTGAGAAGTAGAAGTGTCAAATATTAGTACTCCATAAGCACATTATGTAGTACTAGTAGCAATGGCTATATTAAAAATCCATATATTACATCATTTTATGTTGGGAAAACTGAATTATGCAAAATTTTCTTTTAAATAAGCCCCCACCTAAGAAGTACTGTACCTAGGACCCAGAATTTGGTCTTTTTACAATGGAAGAATTTCGTTTTCTATTTCAAACTACACAAATCTTTGAGTAAACTAGTGTCTCCCTCTCAAATCGCTCCATTACAACATCATTTCTCACTGCAACAACTGAAGTCTTCACCTTTTCTGGACAACAATAGTGTTTTATTTGCTCATATTTTACTCTCTATTATTTCTGATTAGATAATATCTCATGGCTGTACCAGTTCTTTGATTTCTTCTCAGGTTGTGTCCAGTGCTCAGATGAGTTCACACTTCCCGGTTGTGTAAGTGTTGCAGTGTTATGGCAATAGTGTGATTAATACAGGTGCTGATGGGGAGCAGAGCCGGAAATCATGAATAAGCCAATGAATAAACATCGCATATGATAATGGGACCGGAATTCGTCACAGCAGCTTTTACAATTTATTTTTGTCACATCTGAATACTGCAGGTCATTGCCAAACTATCGCTGCGTTTTTATACAGATAAGAGTACAGATCAAGTCAGGGTTATGCAAACTGAGGCACTGAAAGAAAAATATGCATTAAAATAAGATATACAGTACTTTTTCTTGTTCTTAAACTGTCCCAGTTGTACGATCACGTTACAAATTAGACACTTTTATCATAATGCTGTCGTAAACCATAATGTTAAAAGGAAAACAAAGCTGCAGAATTGATTTTTCTAGTTTTTTTTTTAAATTATGCAACATTTCTGAAGGTCCAAAGAATCACAGGTAGGCAGAGAGCGGTAGGACAATTGACAACTGAACAGTCGCTTCAAATATAGGACAATAACAGATTATTCAATGTATGAATCACTGGAACTGTGAGCAGGCTCCGGGCGGAAACTTGTATAAGGTGTAATGATGATGTTACTTCTTCTTTCAGCTTTTTTTATCACCGGTGACTATAGGATGGCGATAGTTCTGGTAGATCTGACCTTGAAACATATTCTCATTGCTTTAGCTAACATGGCAGGTCCAGGCTTTTTATATTTGCAGCAAAGGAAAATGTCAAAATACATTTATGTGCAAAATGAGAATATGGGGGGCATTGTAAAACTAATCAGGACCAAAATATGAACCCACTATTGACATTAAAAACATGGAGGAGCTTCATGGATTGCAACTTTAGAGAAAAAAAAGTACAAATCAAGTCAAAGTTAAGACAACACTATCCTGTAGCCTATAGTAAAAGTATGGGCAAAGTTCAAGGTCTGGAGATGGGTTTTCTGCACTGCTCCTGACAAATTGCCCCAGGAACACTGAAGGACGGGTTAAATGCAGAGGACAAATTTCCCTCAAAGTACCGTAAAACATACTTGAGCCTTAACCTAACCTGATTCATCATGGTACAGTTTTTCTTACTCTTTGGTTTTCTATCCTGTATTCAGCCTATTGCACCTTTAGCTCACGAAAAATAGTCAAAGTCTTTATACTCGGTGGGGGACATTGTAAAACTAAATATTAAAAAAGCATATCTGGCTGCGATGACTTAGTGCAAATAGCAGGTATAGTTGGCGTTACGTGCACGTGTATTATTCAATTCTTTTTTTTTTTGGAACTTTTTATT
>KN502461.1:0-19301 GCA_000787155.1 Scartelaos histophorus | reverse complement strand
TGTCAGAAAAACAGTAAATAATCAAATGTACAAATGAATACCTCAGTAATGCAGAATATTTCAGATTAAGTCAGATTGAGCCGTGCATTGTTATGGACTGTAGACAGACCATGGGGTGATATATTCTCTCACTCCTCTTTTATGAGCATGTCAGCATTCACTGTGCACTCAAAAGTTCATTCTAGCCTGTGTGGGTCAGTGAGGGCAAAGGTCAGTATCAGTACGCAGAATCAGTACACAATACCAGTAATGTGTAACAACAGAGCCCAGCATTAACACTGTGACCGGCTAAAATGGCTGCAGAAGATGTAATTATTGATTTATATTGATTTTCATCCATGTTTATTTACTCTCTTCTTGCACACGGTCAGTGGGATGTTGTCCAGTGATCCAATAATAAGTTTAAAGTGCAGAAGTTGAATGGATCTGATTGTTACATAACTACTAGGGATGCACCAGTACAGATACAGGCTAGTGGTTTAAAATATCAGTGTCCAGAAACACTATTTACTGGCAGCTTTTATTCATACAAAGCTCTTGTGTGTTAGATGAAGGATAAATAGCAGTTACACAACAGGATCAGTTAGTCATACACTATTTTTGTTTTAAGAAAATAAATGCCGTCTTTAGTCTCCGTTGTGATATGAGCAGATACTAAAGTCCAACTATTGAACTCAATATTGGATCTGAATAAGCTGGTGTATCTCTAACTACTACACAAAGCTATTCTGTTGTATTTTAAGATGTTTTTTTGCTTGGATGCTTTTATTTAGAACTGTCACGCTAGCAAATTTTGAAGCACAATATATTGCTACAGAGAAAATTTGCGATACACGATAGTAATTAAGCAGAATAATCGAAGTAAACCATTTTAAATGTACTGTTTCATTAAAAAGCTGTGACAGAATGGGCCAATAATTATCCACAGAAGTTATTTATTCTACCCTCTACAACTCAAACGTACTTTTCTTACATAAATGGGACAAACATCTTACCACTTCTGCAAAGAAATTGTAGATACAATAAAAATGGAGTCCCAAAATATATTGTTCCAGCTTTATTATATTGGACGATAAGTTGATTGTATTTATTGTGACAGGCGACTTGTGTCTGTGAGTCTCTATGTATGTAGTGGATGCTACTTGTATTCTACTATCCTCCAAAAGAACCTACACTAGTGAGTTATAATAATACTTTGGTGGTACTGGATTCTATGTCTTCAATCCCTAATTTTGGAATGAGCCTCTTATCACTTGACAGTCACCTGAAAGGAAGAGAGGGCAGACATAAAAGGTGGTAATGCACCTAAGGCCTGTTCTGAATACAGAATGAGGACTGGCCCATATTTCGGATGATGAAAACGTGAGAAACAAAGAGGCATTTATAGAAGGCAGCCCTCAGGAACTACTGGAGTTTAATGCTCTGTCTGGGGAAATTACAAGATGGGCATTGTCCACTGGGAGAGAAACCATAGCATAGGAAGACAAAAAAAAGGCCCAAAAAGTTGATCTGTTTGTTTGCTTGAGATGATCAAATGTCAAGCTGGCCTTTCTAATGCCTTGTAAAATCCAGGCTGACTCAGAACCAGGGCAGTTTGTACAAGCAACTTGGGAGATGGGACCAAGGAAATTCAATTTGATTGTAATCTGATGTACAGACGCTACTGTTTGTGAGTGAAATTAGATTTTAGATTTGTTTTCTGTCCCCATTGCCCCTTTACAGTATTAGAGCAGGAGATGTATCTGCGAAGATCTATGGCTCTGGTGATTGAGGAGTCATGTGGAGGGACAATGGTGAGATGGTGATCGATCAAACAGACAACTGAAAACAAGTCGAGTTTAGTTCTTTACTTTCTCAAACCAGTCCAGCCAATAAAAAGTCTTTATTTTGATCTGAGAGATAATTCTTGGACTAACATGGTACCCACCTGCCTGTCTCTATGCAGATGTTCTAGTTTTACCTGAACTGTTCCACATTATGGCATTATGACAAGCAGCTGACACCAATGGTTAGACTTTATTGATCCACAAGGGAAAATTATTTGGACACAGTACCATTTAAAAACACTCCTATTGAGATGTGTGTGTTTTTTCCATCTCCTAGTAGTGATAGTAAATGCAGAATGCAGGAAGGGAAACAGACATGAAGCTATTTTTAATCCTATGTTGCATCTTTACACTATAATTTAAATGCAAATGTAGAAGTATTCTTAGTATTCAGAATACAGTACTCTGATTGGACCATGTGTCAGAATCCATCATTGTATTTACTTTTCTCATCATTGTCCATACGTAGCAGAGTAGGAGACAGTACACAGTGATGGTATGGAAAAGGGAAGAGCTGTTTTACATTACAGAGGTAGACAAACCCAAGGACAGATCACCCGCTGTAGACTAGTGTCAACCCTTCACTGCTCCCTGTTTGAATTCACATCTGGGACCAACAGGCAAGAATGTGTTAGTTGGTAATGCAGGTGAGAAAAAGAGCTGGGGCTGTGGGGGATGTGGGGGATATTGAGAGCATCTTTCACCTCCCCATAGTAAAGCCTTTGATTCACTTTCAGTCTGTTGTTTAACCTTGAATGCTCAACTACTCCAAACTTTTCATGAGTGCATTCATGTTTTTGTCACGCTGTTCGACCGGCTGCGTTCTCAATACTTACTATGTTGTTTTGGCCTTGAGTTTGACATTCAGCTCTTTATCGAGCACACACTGATTTCAGTGATGCAAAACAGCTTTCTGATTGTGAATTGGAGAATGTCAGATAGCTCATTTTACATGAAAGACAATGTTCCAACTTGACCTTTTTGTATTTTGTCTTCAATAATAACAATAAAAAAATCATAGAGGTCATAGAGGTCATGTTTCCTGGTGTTAGCAACTACTGAAAGTTTTACCATGTAACTTTTTGGTCAAAAAGCATGGTCTAATAGTTGTTAAAGTATATGTTTTACTTTCACTTTCCATTGAATACAACTGGAATAACAGTTGACGTTCCACTTCTTGAATAAAATCACAAAAAGTTAGAAATTAAACCTAATAACTGTGTTTATAATCCATGGCAGTATAAATTAATACTTTATGGGCTCTTTCTCTTTCTGTAATGTTTTATAAGTGTTAAGTCTGTTTACACATAAGCCTCTTTAATGCCTTGGCTAAAGTTTAAGAATAGTACATGTTTGACTCATTATGGCTGTTTTTGTTTGAAACCAAAGACCTTACATAACCCTCGGATTATTTCACTTCCAACACACACGCACGCACGCGCGCGCACACACACACACACACACACACATACACACACACACACGCACGCACGCACGCACACACGCACACACGCACATACTGCTCTACACTGTCCACTTTGTAGTTCCTCATTTGTCATACCCATAAACACATCTTACTTTACCTCTGTCTTTGAAGCTTTTTTGCATTCTGGCCCCAGTGCCTTGTGTTGTAAAGCTTGTTCCATGTGCTGCTTGGTGGTTCCCACCAACATAAGTTCTAATAAGTGTGGTACCACTGCTACCCCTTTGTCAGCTAGACAAAATCACCACAGTCAAACTGGCACAAGGCTAAGAAGGTGCTGAAGTCAGAGCCTGTACTGTCGCCACGTGGCATCTGGAACACTGGTGTTTTAAAAATTCTCATGTCTGACCAGCCAGTCCCTGTACTGTCTGGACCTGGACCACTGAGCGAGAAAACAAGATAGTCCAACCACAACTGCATGTGTCTCTGCAGAAGACATCTCCTCTTGTTGTATAATTCAGAACAAAATACATAGCTTATTTTACCTAAGATAAATGATAGTTTGGTGCTTCGGTTGTTGATTCTGCAATTTTATTTCTCAGTCTTTTATATTGTTTTTTTCTCCTTTTTTACATGTAAGCACCATGCTTGTTTTGACACAAATCATGCGTCTCAATCATTGGTTAATCCGCCTGTCAATCACACTCTCTGACTTAGGAGAGACAGATACGGCTCCAGATTTACTCGTTTTTGTAAAGTTTTCAAAGTTTGTAGTTCTGGCTGATCAGGTAACAAATTCTCACTTTTCACATAAGTGTCTTATTAAAACTCTCCTATTGCCATTCACTAACTGACTGCATGAAAGTCCTCAAAAGTTCCAAAAAGTCTATGAATTTCTGAAATAACGTACACTATTACTGGAGTTGAGATGGGATCATGTTGAAATGGCTAATTAGCAGCATGGTTTTATATGTAGACTCTGACAGGTAGACACTTTGTAAATTATTTCTCTAATGACTAGACCTAGTTTCAGAGCAATGACACAAAATAGCACCGATGAAATGGCATTTAACAAATGGTCAAAAATGGTCAAAAGTCCTCAAAGTTACACAAGTTCCCATATTACGCAAATTGACTCTTGTGCACTTTAAGCCTTGTCATAATGTTGTTACCTCCTCACAAACATATGTGGAGATGTGTTTTGTTTCATTCACACATGTTTGAGTAATCTTTATTATCAGTCTGTCTACATCTCCTAAGCTCAAAATGCTCTGTATGTCATGAAGCAATAGTTTATTTTACACGTAGTTCAGTAAAAACTGGAAATCCCAAGGTTGAAATGATCCAAATCATTCTAGTGGACGTATGTGGAGTTTAAAAATACAGTGGAGCACTTCCTGTGTGCTTTTTCTGTTTGAGAGAAAAAGGAAATAAAGGTTTATGTGTTAAATGTGTGTGTGCGCGTATGTGTGAATGAAACAAAACACAACTCTAGGTCTGCTTTAGATGAGTAAAACATTATAGCATAGATCAGAAAACAGTGCAGAATTGGCCCTTTAAACTGTGAACACAGGAGCACTGGCTGGTTTACCAAATTTAGCCTTTGCAATATGAATGAGTGCAGGAGAGATGAAAGTCTGATTTTAGTGACAGATATTGTGATTTAACACATTTTCGAATCTGGATGCATTTGTTTTGTTCTTGCTCTCTTTGTGAAAAAGTGTAGAGTTTAAATGAAAAGAGCCATAATCCAGTTATTGGGACTAGCAGAGAGCACATGAAGTCAAGCCTGTTGACTCAGTGTGATGGACAGTGTCCATGCGAGGCTGGCTTTGTTATGTTTGTCCTTCTGCTTATCAGATTATTGACTGCCTTCACTGGGAGCTAACACACTGTTTTATTTTGCTATTGTGTCAAAGATTATTACACCAAGGTCATGCCTATATGTTTACTATAGATTCAGATAATTTCTTATTGATTTTGAGATTTCACTAGGGCTAAAAAGGGCTAATCATTAAAATCTGGAGTTATGTGTATGGTTCAGTATGTTTAGTTGAATTTTACCTTTTTGACATGGTGTTTGTTAAACTCAGTTGTCATGACTCTAGATACCAAACACCAGGACTATACTATACAAATTAAGTTGTCATTAAAGGACACATCTTATACACATTTCTGATCTGTGTTATAATGTTTTCTCATCACAAACACACCTGGAGTTGTGTTTTTGTTTCTTTCACACATGTTTAACACATAAACCCTGCGTATTCTGGCTGGTTTCTTCTCTCAAACTGTGAAAAACCAGAGTGTGATGTCATGTGGTGATACAGGTGTGCTCTACTGTGTTTTTAAACTCCATACACCTTCACTAGAATCATTTGCGTAATTTGAGTCCTGGTGTTGCCAGTCTATACTGAACTAAAAGTAAAAGGTGGCTGTTAACTTGCAAACTACCACCACATGACATCACAAGATGAAACAGAGCATTTTGAGCTTTTGAGGATGTAGACAGACTAATAATAAAGGATGAATGCAAAAGAATGAAGCAAAACACAACTCCAAGTATGTTTTTGATGAGGTAACAGCTTTATAACATGGCTGAAAGTTCACATCAATCCGTTTTGTGTAATGTAGGACCTTTATCTTTTAATTCAGTCCATGTGTATGGTATTACTATGTCCAAGTAATCATTTCTGCTGAAATAGCCACTTCTGGAGAAACTCAAATTAAGGAAACAGACCATTTCCTTATCTAGAGAATCAAATCTGTAACCAAGACTGAATCTGCAAAAGAAGTGGATCATATGACCAGTGGTTCCATCTTGAGAACAACAGCCTTTGATAATCACTAGTCCGTCTGTCTGGTCTATTCAGAGTCAGATGCAGTGGGCAAATTAATTTTTATCTCTACAATTAAATCTTCAATTAGAGTGAACATGTTTTACTCTATTGATGTTGTTTTTTATTTAGACTTGATTAGTGAATGAGCTTGTTTTATTTCTTGATTTGTCCAGCAGTAAAGGCACAGTGGATGAAGCGGTTTCCTATGAAAGCCTAGTGATCACTCTGACCTGGACCAAGGTTGCTGCAGTTGCTGTGAAGAAAATATTATGAAACAGAAAGTATTATGAAACAGTACTGCAGGGCTTGTCCAAACAAACTGTCTTCTTATTAGCTACAGTAAAAGGCAAGGTCGTGGTCTATAGGCTGTATTTCCTGATGATGTTCTGTGAGCTTTATGTGGGGTCTTGCTGATGTCCTGAAGCACTTTTACCAGACTGTGGACTGTTTCTGAGATTTTTCTGCCTTTTTCAGAATAACATTAGTTTGTTGCTTGGAACTAAGAGTGTGCCAGAGGGAAAAGCTAAAAGAAACTCCCTAAAAGTTTCATGTGAACTGTGGACTTATTCAGATGTTTGTGTCAGTGATGATTAGGCCACAGACAAGCAGATGTTAAACTGTGGACATCTACAGCATGTTACACTTCTTCAAACTTTGCCTGAAAAAAATGACAAAAACATAAAGTGTTATCATCAACCTACATGGAGCTCAAAGATGGTGCTTAACAGCTTTCATTTCATTTCATATAGAATTCATTTTATTTCATATAGAAACATCTATATGAAATCTATGTGCTTTCTTATACTGTTTATTCTTAACACTGATTGCAAACTGTCAATTTAGTTTTAAATTCAGTAGTTGTGTGGTGCTTTCTGATTTTGTTCCATCTATTTATCAAAAACAGGCAAAAGTAGAAATGTGCACTTGATCAAATTTTAATTGTGATTCAGTAATTTTTAATCATAAATGAACACATCTTTGTAATCAGGAGGTCCACAGGCAATCCTCTGTCAGTAAAAACGTGTGGCTTGGAGCAGACTTCAAGCGTGAGGGGAAGAAATTTGACAATTTTTTGTTTTAAATTACAATTATTAGAAGTCTGTATGAGTAGCTTAGCAGCTTGGTTGATATTGAGCACTCATCTGAATCCCGCTCTCAACATAAGCATCACTACTTCAGCAGTGTCTATGTGCACTGGTATATGAATGTAAGTGTGAATGACTGAATAGTTCCTTCATGTAAAGCCTCTAAGGTGGAAAAGCCCTATATAAAAAACTGACCATTTACTGACTGAATAGTTCCTTCATGTAAAGCCTATAAGGGCCTTGAAGGTGGAAAAGCCCTATATAAAAAAACTGACCATTTACTATGACAATTAAGATTCAGTAAATTAATAATGAAAGACATATTTACTTGTTTTAATACAACAAAATAAAAGCTAATGAGAAATAGTGATGGGTCAATAAGAGACAAAGAAATTGCAATTCATTATTTTGGCCAACTGCCTTAGGAAAAAAGGTTACATGCACCAGCTGGACTGGAGAAGTATTAGGAGCTAAATCATTTCTTACACAGAGTTCTGTGCAGTTTTCATTGAACAGTATTGTACAGGAGTACATTGTGAGTGTGTAGGCTCAAGGACGAACAGTCAGATATTACTTTTCCTTTTCTTCTTTTAAATGCAATTTTGATCATTTTACACAGAAACAGCTTGTCAAATCCCTTGGTCATAGTGTGATTTTTGGTCCGGACACCGAGCAGTTATTGGTGCAATGATGTGTGTGTTCCAGAAGAAAACATGACGCAACCTGGTCCAACAGTGTCACAACATTACCTCACTTGCATCTTGGAGCTCATTATGTTAACTGGAGTGTTTTTATTCTGTCTAGGCTCATTCATTAACATATTTTAACATCTTTCTGCTCTCATCTGCCTTCACTTTTACTTTTTAGACAAAATTTATGCTTTCATGGGCTGCATATGTCAAGCCAAGTGGATTTTGATGAGTTTAATCAGCACTAGACAGAAAATGACTATTGCATAACAGTTAAAGGCCCATATTGCACTATTTTCTGATTTATGTCTTAATGTTTCCTCATCAAAAACAAACTGAGTTTTGTGGGATTTTTACACATCTTTAACACACAAACCCTGCCTATTTAGCTTCTTTTGTGAGACTGAAAACACTCAGTTCTACCTTTTGATGTCATGTGGCGCTCCACTGTGTTTTTAAACACTTTACATTCACCTTCAGTAAAATCATACGGATGGTTTCAGATCTGGAATTGTTCATCTCTGTTGAACAAAAGGTAAAGGTAGCTGTTCACTTGAAAAATAGTTTGATAAATTAACAATATTCTGAAATGACTTGAAACTCACAAGAGTCAGTTTTGAGTATAAAGCCTTTAAACTAGCGTTGCCAAAAATGAATACCCAGACACTACTTGCAGATTCCTTTTTGAACAAGAATTGGAACTGGAAGGACCAATACAAGGAATGTACAATAGTAGAATAGTAAATAATGTGAACTCTCAAGATTAAATGTCTGTAAGTGTTTTTGTGTGTGATCTTGGCCTTAAGTCGTGGCACAGCTGGTCAGTGTCTGGAGCTCTTACTTTAACCTGCCTCGCTCACAGCCTTCTACAGGTCTGTGTATCTCAGTTTTAGGTAACATCAAAAATTACAACAGCTGCCGTGGGATTTCTTTTAAAAGTCTTATATTATGCAAACTTGACTCTTGTGAGATTTTAGTCATGTTATAATGTTGTTACCTCCTCCTCCTCTATTATTAGTCTGTCTACATTTCCAAATCTCAAGATGCTGTGTTCCACCTTGTCATGTCATCTAGAGGTAGTTTTCAAGTTAGCAGCTTTTACCCTTACTGCGGGTCTGAAATGATCCAAATGATTCTAGTGAAGGTTCATAGAGTCTAACAAAGGAGCACTTCCTGTATCATCACTTAATGACTTCACAAGGTGGAAGAGTTTGCGTGTTACACATGTGTGACATAATATGGACCCTTTAAAAGCTTGGACAATATATATATTAGCTGGGCGATAGAAGATTTTCAGTTAAATTCATTATTTTCTTTTCAAAAACAAAACTTAATGGAAAATCAAATATATTCACAAAACACATGCTTTTACAGACTTGATTAAAATAGATGAATTATATATTATTATAGTCTAAAGTCTTCAAAATGGCGTCCATATGTGAGTATACCTTAACGGTCTACCCTTTCCAGTGTGTGACAATTATTAAAAACAATAAAAGTCATTTTTCCTGTTTCCGCCTAAGCAGATCCGTATTAGACTGCTCCCTTTGGATTGCAGTCATTTGTCTCTGCTGTGTGTATACGCCGTTATGAGTAATGGTACTTTCACGCTTTTCAGCTCTCGTGATTACTTTGTGCCCCCCATGCCTTTATACCAATGACGTATTCTTTCAAATGTAATGTGGGCAACTCTGAAAGCCACATATGATACAAGGGACAATCCACACAGCCAGAGGAAGTCAGTAACTCTTATCAATTATTATTATTATTATCAACATTATTATTATCAAATCAAATGGTGATTCATTCTGTCTATACGTATATATCTGCTTATCAGTGATTGTGAAAACCATTTCTGTCTGTGGAGGCCTGTCATTATAATTACTATATTGACTTATTGGTGAATACATGATGGACGAAACAATCATTATTTGTGGGTCAACATTTATCACGGGGCCTTTTTCTTTGTATTAGTGGAGTTATTTATTGCAGTGTGAGTTTTTATAAAGATGCATTGTGTAACACTTCTAGTGGAGCTCCAGCAAATGCTTTTCTTCAAGAAGATATTATTATTTTATCTGAAATGTTTCACAGTAAGGAATTAAAGCTTTCTATATTCATAGAGACCAAACTAGACCAAGTTACAAGTTAGATCTGTGGAGAGGCGACCCCGCTCACAGTCAGACCATCAGTAATTGAATAAATCTAAGGCAGAGCTGTTAAATAATAATACTTAAACAATACTGTACATATATCATCATTTTTTGGGGAGAATTCTGCTTTATTTGCTATTTGCTTTGCTTTTTTATTCTGCTTTGGTTTCAGTATTATCGTTAATCATCATTTACTTCAGCAATATATCGTACTTCAAAATGTGTTATCGTGACAAGATTTCACCTGATGGTATTTAACCTATCCATTGTTTGTTTTTAATTATGTAAAATCACATAAGAACAATTCATTCATTTTACTTTTAGACAATATTTGTAGATCACTCTCCTTCAGCTACAGCAGGATGTCTGTACTTTTCTGTGTATATTGGTCATCAATTCGTTTAATCACTTCTGTGCACTTGAGAGATCTGCTGAGGCGTTTCAGAGCTCTGAATGGTCCAGGCTCCACAGACAGACCTGCTGTGAGGAAATGAAGAAAATGATGAGGAGTTAGTATTGACAGTGCGCCTAGATGAATGAGCGAATGGTGTGTGTGCCCCCCTGGCTCCTGCTGGTGACTGTTACAGGAAGCTCTGTAATGGATTTCACTCTTATCTTTGTCGGTAAAAGAGGAGCATGATGCACTGACGATGAAAAGTATCACAGCATCTACTTAAGATAGAGAAGGAACTCGAGTACCTTTGAACTCAGTGATCGTCTGATTGAATGAAGACACATTGTTTTTGTATTTTAAAACTAAATTGTATAATTTCCCAATTTTGCAGACGTCTGTCTGTGTAATTTGGTTAAAGATGTACTGTGTAACTTTTCTAATGAGGGTCTACAGTCTGTTTGTCTCCATGGTTATTGTTTTACTTTGGATGTTCTGCACTTATCCAATCCAATCCAATCCACTTTATTTCTATAGCACATTTCATAAACAACAGTTTCCAAAGTGCTGCACAAATACAGACTAAAAGCAACAATGATAATATAATAAAATAAATACTCATTAAACACAGATTAAAACATATTAGTCCTAAAACAATAAACCAGTAAAATAAAATAAGAGCAAAGCCATAAGATAGTAATAAATAAATAAATAAAAACCCATAAAATACATAAAAAAATAAATAAATAAAAGACACTGAGGACCACACAACTCATGCGGTGTTAAAAGCCAGAGAATAAAAGTGAGTCTTAAGACGAGACTTAAAACACTCGACTGTGGGGCTGTTCGGACATGGAGGGGGAGAACGTTCCAGAGCTTAGGGCCGACCACAGAGAAGGTCCTGTCCCCCCTGGATTTAAGCCTCGTTTTAGGCACCACAAGCTGGAGCTGGACCTCAGACCTCAAAGCTCGTGCGGGGGTGTAAATTTGGAGGAGGTCTGAGACGTACTGTGGGGCCAGTCCATTCAAAGCTTTAAAAACAAACAATAAAATCTTAACATTTTGCACTTAAAATATATCTTGCATTTATTCAATTAGAGGAGTTTTTGTTTCTCAAAACTACCACAAAAACATGTTTTGTTACTATAAGCGCATCGACTTCTCTGCAGATCTGACCTGTAACTTGGTGAAGGTGAAGTGACTACTTGTTTCCATGGAGATAGTTAAATGCCACACTGTAGAACATTCCAGGAAAATACCAAGACATGTGTATGGAGTCAAGCAAGTTTACCCTCTACCAGAAAAGTTATGCAATGCAACTTTAAAAAGATTATGTTTTTAGTTTTCTACCACATTATAATTTTCCCTCATCAAAAACATGCCTCAAGAGATTTTAAATATCTTCCACGTATGTTTGAGTATTTAATTAATATCTCCCGGGCCCTTTTCAAACCCTCCTTATGTTTAGCTATAACATTCTGTGCAGCGCTCGGCCCATAAGCCTTCACCCTTCATGCTCCCACACGACTTAGCTCCGAGAGCAAAGGGAGGGGAGACTCAGAGCATCAAAACCGAAGTGAAACTTATATTTGACTGTATTTGTTTGGAGGATAAGCCCCCTGAGATGTCTCGCCATTTTGTTTTTGAGGAGGTTATAAAAGATGTTAATACATTATTTTCTGCAAATAGTATTTTCAAACAATAAAAGGAAATGTGGTGATCTAAATATGTTTTGTGTTAGCAGTTAATGCCACATACCTGACAGGGACTGTAGAAGTAAAATACCCCCTCTATAATGGGTAAAAGTAATTATTCAGGTCCTAATAAAATGATAAGAATTAAAAACAACAAAGGTAAAGTTCAGTTCAGTCTATACTCCAAACATAAATAAACATTAGAAAAGCTGAAAATGTCTGAAAATGAATGAATTCCCTGTTGACAATAATAATGAATAATCTTTAATTCATTATATTTCTTATCATTCAAAGAAAACGCTGCATTTTTGATACACTTCAAGAAGTACAGGTCACTCAGTTGTACATAAGCACTCGACAGCTGTCTTCACTGCTAAGAGCGACGGCATTAGTTAAATCCAGATGTCCATTGTCGTAGATGCTTTACAAAAGAATGACTGTGATGATTTTAAGTGTGTAATTTAGTGTGGCCTCTCAAACAGAACCAAGGACAGCACTTGAACCGAGATGGAGGATGACAGACGGTGTCAAGAGAATCGCGTGTAATTATGTCGTTCTTCAAGGGTGAAAGTATTTCTGCGAAAAAAGTACAAAATGAGAACAGCCAGAAAGATCTAAACTTTTAGAACAAATTGTCATCTCATTATTGAACCCTCCAGGCATCACTCGTCTGTAAGTTTTTGACTCGTCACTCTTACAAAAAGAGAGTATGTGGTTACCAAAAGAGAACAGAATAAAAGTGCTTCCAAC
The DNA here is from genome assembly GCA_000787155.1 of Scartelaos histophorus. Lineage (NCBI taxonomy): Eukaryota > Metazoa > Chordata > Actinopteri > Gobiiformes > Gobiidae > Scartelaos > Scartelaos histophorus. Next base: position 6,450 of record KN502461.1, on the reverse strand, counting down.
ATGAGTAAGAAAACTAAGATATTTTGCAACAGTTCAAATACAAGCAGCAACCAAGGTAACCAAAATTACACTGTCTTCACAGCTTTGTTTTTTGGGGATAACACATTTCTTAATGTTGGGTTGTAAATAGACTAGAGTCATTCTTTAAAAATATGTCATAATTAGCTGAGACAATTGCGTGGAGTAGGGCTGTTCTCAAAATACTGAATGCATTTGCAAGATTCTGTTTTGTGATAACTTTTAAATTACAAACTGCAGAATAATACACTTATACCTACTGATTATGGCATTAAAGAAGATCCATCGTGTCTCTTCTATATATTTATAACACCCATGGATCATTATGTTAGAATTTTGACATTTTAAATTGCAATATTGATCTAAAACAACTTAACAAAAGAAACAAGACAGCTGACTTCCCTGTTATTGCGTTTATATCAAAATGCCAAAACAAAACCCACCCAGAAGCTCTACCTAATCCTAGGTGTATCACAGATTAAGAAAATAACATTTAAGGACAGAGCAGTGGGTGTATCCTGGTGACGGGGAGAATGGTAAAAATGGCGTCTTGAAAATAAACTATTAAAGATTGGTCAAACATGCATGGATCACTTTTAATACAATTTTGGTCTGTTTTAAGGCTTAAACTGCCGAGCTGAAAAAATATACATAAATACCTTGGGTCTCATTCATGAATCTTTTCTTGAAAATGTTTGTAACTTCCACTTTAAGAGGATGTTAAGGAAACTCTGCGGCAGATTCACAAACCGTTTTTAAGCAGACAAATTCTTTCTTAAGTGACAGTTGTGCTGAATTCACACCAGCCACAGACACCTCCATGCGCATTTACATTTCATTTACCTAGAAATTAATATGTATTTGGTTAGAAATGCCCTCTGAACTTCCAAATATGGCCAGTATGGATATATGCAAATGGACAGAGCTTTGCACGTTCCAAATAGGAAGTTTGCATGCACCTCCAGTTCCTACTGACCCTGGCTCCCATTGCCTTACATTAGAATATTGTGACACCTCTCTCTGTACCTGCTGCAGTGAGCCTCGTCATTTGGGTCTTAAAATGTTCATGTTAACCTGCTCCGTCTTTTGTCTGAACACTATGGGTGACGTCACACTATGGCTTTTTTACAGCTTCAGCAGTGATTTCAAATGTCCAAACTCACATGAACGCACTCAGGGAGGTAATATTTAACTAGTAAACTTATTGAAATAAACGAGCACTTTTATCATATTCTGTGAGCATGGAATAAATAGAGAGTAAATAGGAGGAGGACTGGGGTGCAGGGGCATAAGAGTTTGCTCTGGGAGGCCCATGTGGAGGCACTGGGGCTGGGATAGACTGAGGCTCACTGCAGCCTGGAGAAAGTCTGTTAAACCCAATAGACTACATGGTCTATAAAACACCTCCTAAATGTTATTGGATCACATAGTAATATGTTTATAGGAAATCATTTAAGAAAATGTATAAGTTAAAATCATGGAGACATTTTTTGTTGCATTTTAAAGAGTAGAATTTCTGTTCTTACAACTGGTCCTTACTGTTCATAGGATTTATTCTTTTAGAAGAACATTTTCAGTTAAGAAAACAGTTTGTGAATGCCAAAAATGTTTGTCAGAAGCCCTTAAGTACAAATCTGTTCTTAAGGTCGTTTCATGGATGAGGCCCATTGTGTTCTGATCTAAAAGGCATAATTTCAATGTGTTTTTGATGCATAGATTTAGACACATTTTGAGAGCTTTTTTTAGGGACATACCTGGGGTTATATGTTATATCCAGAGGTGCTTGTCTAATACCCAGCCCTACTGTATTGTGTGTTTGTTTAGAAATGATGAAACTGAATTATTGTGGTTGGAGGTTTCAATCCAAATTCCTTTTGTATAAAAACATTCTAAAAATTCTTCTTCAGGCAGTGGCCATAGAACAGCATGACTCAAGGCCAACATTACATTATTAAAAGCATAAACCAGCCCACGCATGAATTTGTAAACATCAAATCACAGTGAGTCTTCAATGCAATAACATGTAATTCAACCTGGAGAGCCTCAGATACACACAAAGAGAAAGTATTAGAAGTTTTATTAAATAAGTTGTCTTTGGCACCCCAGAAAAAGACATGGCAATGAAGGGCGTGAAGGAGAAGATGAGCGTCATGGGGAGAGTGATGGAGATGCTGAGATAATGAAACTGTGAGCGGGATTGCCTCTCCATGGTTCTTAACTGTAACTTGGTCTGGTTTGGTCTACATGATGAGAGAAAGGTTTAATGCCACACTGTGAAACATTCCAGACAAAGCAGTAACATCTCCATAGACGAAATCATTTGACAGACCCTCCACCAGAAGATTTAAGATACTGTAGCTCAATTTCATAAAAATCGACCCCCTTGTTGTCATATAACTATTGTTTTAATATAACAAACACATATTCAGCCTAGAATCACTTTGAGTTTCCTGGCACAATCTGTCGGACTAAAGCTTTGCCCGCCCTCATAACAAGAGTACACAGTATTCTCCGTCTGACTTGTCCCACCCACTGCAGAGCCTCGATTCACTTTATCTCCCCCCGTCAGACATCCTTCCAGTCATTCTCTGGGGCCGAATGCCATCACTACAAAAAAACAACAACAAAGAAACACACAAATATAAATCCTTGTACACCTTGTGCAAGAATCGTCAGTGTGTTGCTCAAGGCTGCCGCTGGAATGACTGCCTTCCCACCCAGAGTTACTCCTCCTGCCCCGGCCGACCGCAGTAGTCCATCAACCCGTGGCCCTGTCCGGCTCTGTGTTTGTGATATGGCCTAGGGCGGCGCTCTGCTTGCTCCTGTGCATTTGTGATTCTGGAGGCACACAGTAAACAGGGAGGGCACTGGACATATGCAGTGATGGAGCCAATGAAATATTTATTAGTACAATAGTTTTCTAATGGTCTGAGCCATGTTCAGCTGGCTCCACGAGGCAGGTTTATCTTTGTACTGCTCTAAAAAGAACCTTTGGGATGAAGTACAATATGAAAACATCTAAGATCCAGTGTTATTGGAAGCTGTTTTTGGATTTAAATTGCTTAGTGAGTACCAGGATTATTCATTTGAACAAAATAGTGATACAAACAGTGAAATCCTCTCATTTACATTATCTAATGCAGTACCACTCATTTACATACCTGGAGTTTAGTTTTGTTTCATTCACACATGTTTGAGTAACCCTTAATTATTAGTCTGTCTACATATTCAAAGCTCCAAATGCTCTATTCCATCTTGTGACGTTATGAGTTTGCCAGTTAACAGCTACCGTACGTTTTGTTGTAGATATTAGGTATTCCAGGGGTAAAATCATCTAAATGTTTGCGTGGTAAGCATGTGAATGAATTCTGAGGAAACAATCATCATTTATCATGATCAGAAATGAAAGTATTCTGCTCCTTTGAGTGACTATTATTTTAGTTCATACGGATTATGCTGATATAGTAACCTGAATAACCACAATTAGTGACATACTTTGACATCCCTACTGCGTACCACAACTCCATTAGACAGAGCAAGGGAGCAGTCAGTTCATTCTGCATGCAAATGGATTGATCACACTGTTATCATGAGAACTTTTGGAGATTGCCACTGTACACAAACATTGCCATAGTATTATTTCTAAATACTGGAATATTTAGAAGCAATACTATGGCTTAGATTAGACTCTATTGTGCAAATCAACAACAAACAGTCTGTGCTGAAGCCACAGCTGCACAATTACATAGACTGCTCAGTAAATATTTGCAGACCTTCCCCCCACTGCCAAGGCACTAATCTCACCATTGTTGATTCAAGCTTTAACCTATCATCTTCACTAAGCACCGTATCCATTGAAAGTTCAAATATTTTTCTGCAGTAAGTATTTCAGAAATGACTGTTTTGGAACCTCCCGGAGTGAGTTTCTATGGCCAGTCTTTTAAAATGCATTAAATGTTAAGAGTGAAAACATTGTGAGTGTAATGGGCAGTGACGAGGAGCCCGCAGGCAGGTTATTTGGTCAAAAGTAAATTTGATCTGGAGGGCGACATGCAGGGCTGCTTGAATCTTTGTTGTATTACTGAAGTCTGCAGGTTTAGCAGGGTAGCAAAGGCCTTAAGGGAGCTTGGAAATCACATATATTTGTTGTGTTGGCCTTAGAGCAAGTTCAATTTTTAGGGTTATGGTTGAGAAAGAATTTAAGATGTTATGACTAGGGAATTGAAAACATAAAAGCGGCACTACTGAACTTATACCTTAAGTTAAGCAATCTCCTTCTGATACTACTGCTTTGACTAGAATGTTCCACATTTGGCTTTAAACTATTTATTGAACCACAGGTGTTTTATTGCAGAATTTTTATTTTTATTTTTGCACTCGAAAATAAAAACGCCTATGAGCAGGGTTGCTTCTTCACAGATCTGACCTGTATCTTGGCCTGGTGGTGTCACCTGCTTTTCCTTATAGAGATAAGTTCAATGCCGTACTGTGGAACATTACAGCCAAAGCAATATCATCTCAATGCAGAGGAGCAGGTGGCATACTCTCCACCATAATAGTTAGATACAGTATGCACATTTTTAGGTGCTGTAATAGACAAAATTGATTCTTGTCTTGTTGTTTAAGTCATGTTACAATGTTGTTAACTCCTCAAAAACATACCTGGACATCTCCAAAGCTATGCAAAGCAATACTCTGTTCCACCTTATGATGTCATGAAGGGGTAGTATTCAAGTTAACAATCTTCAATTCAATTCAATTTATTTTTGTATAGCCCAAAATCATAAAATTCAATTCAATTCAATTCAATTTATTTTTGTATAGCCCAAAATCATAAGAACAGTTATCTCGGCGGGCTTCACAAAATTGTTAAATTAGCAAACAAAGATGTCAGCGAATGAAGCAGAATAAGAAAAAAAATAAAATAATAGTAATTAATAATTAATTAATAATTCAAAATACAGAATGTCCAACAACAAGCAGGCAAATAGATAATTGTCCCAGCATCTCCTGTCCTTAGACCCTCCTTCTTCAGCAAGGAAAAACTCGAAAAAAAAAAACAGTGGGAAAAAACTGAGAAACCTCAGGGAGAACCACAGTGAAGGAGAGATCCACTCCCATGGACGGACAGGCATAGATGGTCAGGACGAGTCCACTGCCAATAAGGTTGTAAATCTGTAGACCAAAGCTATTGGCCTTTAGAGCAATACCTGATATCGGGCAATTCCCTGGCTGATATTATCCAAATGGTTCTAGTTAAGATGTATGGAGTTTAAAAACACAGTAGAGTACATCCTAGCACATCAATATGTAAAACTGAATTAAGGAGGAATTAGTCTGTGGAAAAGCAGAAAAAAAGGCATAGCCATATATTGATTCTGTTCTGTTACTTTTAAAGATTTTCTTCACTGTTAATTAATTTTCTTCATGGAACAAAAATATGGTGTGATAGTCTCTTCTCACATGACCTCTCTGTAATGATGTGTTGATGAAAGAAGAAAACAAAATAATTATAAGTCCAGTTTTAACAAGTCAGAAAACAAGGGGTGACTTGGGTTCTGTGTGCAATAAGTTAATAACTGACAATGAAAAAAAAAAATCAAACTTTTAATAAAACACACTTTCCAGAGGCTAGTTATCAACAGGCTTTTCTTTAATGATCTTTTGAATGTTTTTACACTTCTGACCAACTTTGTGGCAGGACTTCTGACCCCAGCTGTTTGTGCCCCGTCCTCCTCTAATGGGACCTGCAGAATGGGACCCGCTGTGAAATGGGCCTTTAATAGTGCTTAAAAGCCCAAAACCTTCTTCCTGTTGAGGCACTGGTTTCTAACTGTACTGGAGGAAGTGTGCTTGGTTCACTTTTATGTTCCCTGAATGAGTGCCCTGTGAAAAGTAACTGCTTTTTCATCACCGGAGAGAAGTTTATAGACTTTCTTGGCTATATTTTATCTACAACACGCGCAATCATGTACTATAGTCACTTATAGTCACACACTGTATTGTAAATGGAAACTATATTTTAAGGTCACTCAAGAGATTAACTTTATTCTCCTCAAGACGAGATTTGTCTTGGACTCAGTGGCCACAGCTCAGGAAATACAGTAGCTATAACAGTTTATTCTATACATTGTGAATTATGTGATTATGAAGTTTTAAATATTGTATGTTTTCATTCATCTAGACTTTATAGTTCAATACATGAAAGACTCAACAATTATTTTGGGGGACAGTATTAATTTTATTTACTTTTTTGTACTTATAAGCAATATACAATCCTCTTATTGTATATGCATCTTTGCAGGTAAAAAGTAGCTTGGAAACAACTACTATATGACATTATTATGAGGAAGAGAACATTTTGGGCTTTGGAGATGTAGTCAGACAAATAAATATAATACTAATACTAAAATTCAATTCAATTCAATTCAA
>KN502460.1:8033-31649 GCA_000787155.1 Scartelaos histophorus | reverse complement strand
CCCCCAGCCGCCCCACTCACCGCTGGCATGCCTTCGCACGGCACTGGCTCCGCCAGACCCGCCGTCGGACCAGCGGGCCCGCCCCGGTAACTACAGAAACCAGCGCTTCACTAACAGTACTAACCCTTTCTACATTATTCTCTCTGGTGACACTGTGTGCACTCCTCACCAAACCCCATACTGTAGTTAACATAGATTGTCCTAACACACGTAGCTCCTGCCTTTTAGGATCTGGCCATATTAGTAACCCTGGTACTGCATCAGTTTTAGTTGCAAAAAAACAACATAGTGTTCAAACCAGTAAGCACTGTCATTATACTGTGTGACACACTATATGTGGCTCTCAGGAAAAAGATGATAAAAGGACAATCAAAAAGTTCATCTGCAGCAGCCTGAATACATTGTGGTTACAGGAAACTCAAATCGAGAGCCTTTCTGTCCAATCAGGCGTCCACAAGCTCAGGCTTAATCAACTTTCTGATCCTCCAGGACCACATTAGTTCAGTTGAGAGCAGATGTTTTTCTGCCTTTCAGCACAAAAGCTTAAATCTGGGACAAATATGCGCTCACTAAGAGTCTCCCAAGGCACAGACACAGGCTTCAAACACAGTTTGATACATGGAGATGAATCGCTCTGTGCACTGAGGGCAGAGACAGACCACATTTCCAACACCACACGGATCACCTGCACTTCTCTGGGTCTGGGCTGCTGACATGCCTCTTTGAGCCTCTGACAGAGAGCTGCACCACTGCCCCACATCGGCTGGGGAAAAAAAGGATAATAGTGCCACCTGCTGGTCCGACCAGTCCATAGCTACTCTGACCCTCTTTTATCCACAATATGAGCTCTGTGCATGAATGCTCCAACAGAACTTGTCCCTTTACTTCTGATAGCACGAAAAAAATAAGTTTAAATAATAATGAATTAATGCTGTTTGTATCATATGCTGTTAGTTAGACGGTAGGCAGCTTCAGTTATCGCTATAGCTTCTGCCACTACTCACTACCAGGGGTGGGACTCAGTCAGTGTTGTTTTGCATATACTTTGCCCCCAAGTATGATAGACCAGACACTGAATTCTAGACGCAACATGAAGATGCAAACTAATCATGTGCACAATGGTGCACAATGGTGCACAATGGTGCACAATAGTACACAATAGTCCAAGAACCCTCAGTTATTGAAAATATTTAAGTATTATTCAATAAACCAGTGGCTGCGCCCCATCCCTGGCCATGCCATTGGTCTGTCTGGATGTGTTTGTCTCTGTGTTGTTAGTCTGGTTCTGTCTGGTCCTTTGTTCTGTGCTTCACTCTTACTTGTGTCTGACTTTTCCTTCATTCTTAATCTTAATCTAATCCTGTCACATTTCTTGCAGTATCCCTATGTGAACCATGACACATTTGTGCATGTTTAAAACTCAGTGTACAACATCTGTGAAGTTGGAGCTATTCTTACCATATCTGCATGTCCTCATTTTAACTTAAGCCATGTTGATGCTCTGCAAAGGAGCCTGGAGGCACAACAGCTGTTTTGGGCTGTACAGGCCAAGTCCTTATGCATATGAAAGGCTTTGTAGATTATTTACACGTCCTTATTATGTGAATAGGAAAATCAGGCAGTAGGTCAATAACATTACAATAATGTTGTGGTTCCACCTGGTGGACACAATGTAATATTAATGATTCAATGACCCCAAATGACTGCATCTTATACAAAATGAACAAAATCATAACAGTATCATCATATATATTAATAATAGAAAAAAAACATTATTGCCACTAATTACCAGTATGATTTGACTCATGAGTTTCAGAATAACAAGCAAAAAGGAATATTCCAAGAACAAGAATATTCCTTTTGTCTCTGAGCTGTGTTTTATCAGTTCTTTTCTATGATAAAACACAGCAGAGAGAGACACAGACAGTAGCATCAACACTGAGCTGTTTCCAGTCTTTGTGCCCACATAAACAATTGTGCTGGTCCAGCAGTCCCTCTGAAGGCAGCTGGTCTTCTGCTCTGTCCACTTTTGCTCTGTGATTCTGGATCACCACTTTCTCCTCTCAATGCTCTGTTTTTTTATGTGCACGTGACTCTTCTAAATAAAAGGTGCTGTTGTCCATTCGTTGTGTAAACCATCGCCTCACTGCTGGGGGCACTCAGATTTCCACAGACATACTTTTAAGATCACAAATTATTTTCAACACTGGTGCAATACATTATGTGTTTACAAACCCTTGAGTAGACTGACAGTTTATACTCAGGGGTCGTTGTGTCCCTGGGCAAGGCACATCACAAACGTGTCTGTTCATTGACCATTATGATTATGATTGTGACTGGAAAGTAAACTTTCAGGGGTGCAGCTGAAAAGTACACTCACACAAATGGTTATCAGCATACATTTTTAGGCCTATATAGCAACTATTTTACTTTTTCTTGTGGAAGTCTGTGTGTCTTTACCCTGTCTGTGTATGGGTGTGTTCTGCAGCAGTGAAGGCACTCTGTAACTTGTGACATTTATAAGAATATTATACTCTCTATTCTCAGTTTTAATGTTGTCCTCTGCCTCAGCAGGAGCCTTGTGAGCAGCTGATGCCGCCTGGAGACTGGAAGGTAAGTTTTTTTATTACTTTGTTTTATCTTTACTTCTTTATTAGCTCCATAGACTTCTGTAAACAGTGTAATCTTCAGGTCATATGAGGATAATGCTGCATGTGCACTGTGGAGGTGTTTTTATGAGCACATTGTGTGTCTTTCTAATGTGATATAATGAAGAGGTAGTGCATCCTGAAAGGTAATACACCACCAGACCATTTATTAGCTTGGTTATGGATTGGTCAAAGTGTCTATGAAAATGACTTCTTAATATAATGTTTTTTCCTTGGTACAGTTTGCAGTTGGTATGTCAGTTTAGTTTTATTTTCTGGATGTCACTACATCAAAAAAACTAATTAAGTCACCTTTTCACCATCTACTGGTTATAAATGTTTTACTTGAATGTGTGTTTTTTAACCTCCATTACATTCTTACGATTCACTGTTCCATTTTGTAGTGTTGAGCTGAACTATCATCATGGCGTAATCAAGTGAAGAGATTAAAGTGTAACTGGAGCAGGAGCAGTTTGAAACAAAGTCTGAAATGTCTTTGAAAATGGTTGACTCCAGTTGAGTAGAAATTATTTAGTTTAAATATCAGCCACAAAGAAACATAGTAAAGATTACCAGAGCATGCTAAAGTTAACTCATCAAACCACATTGAAGTAAAAGTACTATGGAACTCAACAGTGATCGACTGCTCGTGCTCTGGAAGTAAATTTCCCATTAATTTTCCCCATAAACTTTTCAAGAAATGTTTGGAGCTACGTGCTAACTAATATCCATAATGCAGTTGTTTTAAGTCCAAAAAGGATGTTTAAAACATAAGATTCTGCAAAATGTATTAATGCCTTAATGGCTTATACAGTTTCAGAAACAGATATAAATTAACAAATTACAATTACAGTTATTGGTCTTGTGGTCATTAGTCAGCACATAGCTGATTATCTCTGAAGAAGCTTTCAAACTTCTGATATACATTTTCTATGAAAGATTAAAAGAAAAATCAGATCCGAGGGGTGGACAAACACTGTTGAGCTCCATAGATTAAACTTTACAGTTTTTAGAACAAATATGACTATTGTCACTACCACTTTTTAAATAGGTTGAGTCTTACGCCCTCCATAGGGCAATAGGAGGAGCACATTTGTCCATATCCACAGGGAACAAATGTGTGAAAGGGATCGTTTGTCAGTGATTATGTGATCATTGTCTGAGGTTTGCTCCTTCCATCACACCTAAGTCTCATGGGACAAACTTCATCCTCCAGAAGTCGACAATTACTGAGAGCCTTAATTGTTATTAGCCAGTAAGTGACTCTAATTAAAATGTGTAATTATTATTTAATTACCCATATTAAACCGGGTATGGATCATTACATCCATATTTGAGAAACAATATTAAAAACTAATATTGATATGTTAAACTAAAGTAAATAAGTAATGTAAGAAAATTCAGCTGTGTAACTTGATTAGATGATAGATAATCTTCATGAGAGAGGAAAAGGATGAATTCACTCAAAATAGCCTTTAGAATATTTTATGCTTAACATGAGGTGTTGTAGACACTTGATAGAATCATGTGGTCGTTTTGTAATTCCAGGTTGCACTGTAGAAAATGTTATGCAGTTGTTTTTACTTAAAAGATTATTGCAGTGTAATAGGATACATTTTGACCCAATTACCCTGACCCCATCATAGTGGATCGCTTGCTTCAGAGCTTGTTAAATGGCAAAAAAATGAGTTAAACTAAGCCGAAACACTGCAGGTGCATTTTTCCTCATGAACACTTATATGTTGAGAGACCAAACTGACCAACAACAACAACAACAAAAAAAAGAAAAAAAGAATAAGTTAGACTGTAGTGTCTCCCCTTAACCTTAAACACTGTAAAGTTACATTAAATACAAAACAGTTTTAGGCTCAAACATGAACCAGATCTGACAAGACAAACATTGTGACAACAGCTTCTCATTGAAAGTTATTTTAGGCTACGTGTGATTTGTCTCGAGAGCTGTTTAATATCATCACTTTAAACTCCATTTGGATCCTTTATAATCACACAACAATAACCAATGCCATTTTGTTATCTTCTGCCTGATGTAGTTAATTTTGCTATTGATACTCTGCAGTGGCATCATGCTAGGGGCGTTGTATAATACATGTCTATTGGTGGAATGTTCAGCAGTTTCCATAGTGACATAAATGAAAAACATTTTCACTGCTGCCTGATGCTAGCTATCTTGTGTTTGTTCATTTTATTTGTGAGAGACAGCACAAATCATCAGTCATATATCACCTGTTATAGTTCCAAACAGGTCAGCTCTTGTAAAACTCAGATTATATTGAATCTACAGAGCAGTGCTTTCAGTTAGCATTACACTCTTAGGGAATGTTGAAGACATCAGCTGCAAAGTGTCAATAGATGCTCTTGCAGATATCAGATTATGGATTTTATTATATATTATTTATAGATTTGCTTCATATTCCTATGGGCATGTCTGCTATGACGACGGCCATACTCCCCTCACATGCAGACTGTGTGTTTAAAGATGAGCCCGTTTTGCTTAGTCAGCCGCTGAGCGCTAATCTACACAGAGGAGAAAGTTAGCAGTGAAGAGGCCGCAGCAGCACAGTGGGCTTTAGGTAGAGTCACTATATTGAGTCAACAGGAAGAGAGGATAGAGACAGGGAAAAGGCCCAAAAGAGTGAACAAAAGCTTGCTCGCTGTAGAGAAAGAGAAAGAGAGAGAGAGATAGAGAGCTCTGCTGTCTGACGCTGGCTCCATCACACCACACTGAGCCTGCACGTACACGGCCTCCTGCAATTCTCCGCATCATAGTTATGGACATATGAAAATTTATCTATCAGCTCTTATTTGCATTCATCAATCATCAACCTTTTAGTTACTGTCAAGCTTATATATCTTTACTCAATATTCACCACTGTCTCATAGCTCCAAGATTGTATTGATTTACTATCTAAACTCTACACAGTGAAAGAGCCTCCTAACACTGCATTTTTCTAACATACAGCTCTGGAAAAAAAAGAAAAAGAAAAAAAAAAAGACACCACTGCAAAATTATCAGTTTCTCTGATTTTACTAAATATAGGTTACACCACTGCAAAATTATCAGTTTCTCTGATTTTACTAAATATAGGTTATTATGTTTGAGTAAAATTAACATTTTTGTTTCATTCTATAAACTACAGACAAATTCAAAATAAAAATATTGTCATTTAGAAAATGTATTTGCAAATATGACAAATGGTCAAAATAACAAAAAAGATGCAATGTTTTCAGACCTCAAATAATGTGAAGAGAATAAGATCATATTCATTTTAAAACAACACAATAGCTTAGGAAAAGTTCAGAAATCAGTATTTGGTGGAATAAGCCACATCACAGGTTTCATGAACACAGCAGTGGTTTTTATACTTTTCCTCCTTAAATTAGATTTGGTTCATGTGATCACCTCATCAGTCTCTCATGAAGCAGATTGAGGTGAGTTTGTGTTGGATTCAACAGATGCTGGAATGGAACGACGTCATACATGTAGAGATGATGATTTCAGGAAAAAATAAAAAATAAAATGCAGTGGTCTCTTATTTTTTTCCAGAGCTGTATCTCTCAAGTTTGGTCATTTGTCCAGACAGAAATAGACCAAAAAGTGCATTACGTTGTGACTCCCCATGGTTGGTTTAAAAAGCAGAGATTCACTGTCATACAAGACCATAGACTTTATAAAGAAGTGGACTAAGGTAGTAGTCACCTATAGTCTTCAGATCCAGTGAAATGGAGCTCATGATCCAGTTATATAGAGCTAGTTCCATATTGGAATAGGAATTTATTTATGGCCAAAATAGCAAAATAACTGAGCTCGAATACTAAGACCAAGATGACAAGGCACACTGCAGCAGATACAGAGAAAGGGGTGACAATTTTACAATGTGAAATCAATTTGAGGTGATGGAACCGTAAACCTGCCCATGGTCACTTTCTATTTGGAACAGGGTGGTTAGCATGTTAGCTATGCCCATTAAAAATATACAAGCCCAACTAAATTTCCTGTGACTTGGACTTGTAGCCTGAAAATGAAAAAGCAAATGGGACTGTAAAACTCTGAATATAATAACAAAAGTAATAACAGCAAAAACATTGTTTCAAACTAGATAGATAAGGCCGTGTTGATTCTGTTCACACAATATAACTAGTAACATTTTTTTTCATACAAGATAAAGTACTGAAGACTGAATAATCTGTAATGTGGGATACAAATGTCATTAGATAAAAAGGTAACATTTTGACAATGTTTATGAAATACAAAGTGGCCTAAAAATACCTGAAAAGCTGTGCTAGTTTTGTTTGTTTTTGTGATATTACTGTGGCCTGATTAAGTCAACAGCAGGAGTACAACAAGGTTAGAGTGGTGCTGATGAGAGCTGCTATCGACTGCCTCCAGACTGACACCATCATCGTCCAATCAGACGCGGGGGAGGCTTCACCGTCAGCCAATAGAGTGTCTTGTTTCCTTCAGGGGCTGGAGGGAGGGGGGATATCTGTGGCTTGATAAGCAGCAGGCGTGCACGGGCAGACAGACAAAGGCACAGTAGCAGCATCCTCTCTGCTCTGCCACGAGTAGTACCCCAGGACCTAGTCACCACAGACCGGAGAGAGGCCTGGCTACCACTCGCCGTACATCTGCTCCCGAATCCTCACCTCCCCTCAGTCCGCCTGCCGAAAACATGCCCGAGTGCTGGGACGGGGTGAGTGTTGCTGGCATTGTCTGGGCACACTGCACTTTTGATGTCAGCCTTTGCATAGGCTGCTCATGAGGATGATTTAATCAGTGCTTAATTAGGCGACATTTGGTGTGAGCCAAAATGAATTGAATTTTAGATTATTGGTGTAATCAGATAATTGTTGATCTTTTAGTGTTCTTAAATTCTTTAGTTCTTTTTTAAATACAGGTAGTACCACTATCCCATGTATTTTATTGTCAGTTGCATTCAATTCAAACATTGATATTAACACGTAAACAAGAATAGAATTTTAGTATATTTTAACATAGGACATTTGTCACAGTGTAGTCGTAGTTGTATTTATACCAATGCACCAACTGAATGTAGACTCATTTTTGAATTCTAACATGTCTCTAGCATAACATCTATTGACACATGCTTGTCTTGCGTTGCTATAGTGTTTTACCTGGAGTATATTGGTCATACATGCGTAAAGTACAGTCCAAGTGGGATAGAGGGTCACTGTGTGACTGCCCCACTGACACACTTCAACACTATGGATGCTGAGCAATGCACAGATGCTCCCTCTGCTGCAGATCACTGTGCATGTGGACTTGTGCTCTGGTGGAAACAGGAAGTCTAAACTACGCTGTCATCCATTTTGACTACCTGGTGCTTAGATATGCCAAGATGTGCATGCAATAGTGTTAAAATTATGTCATTTTCAGATTGAACTTGATTTGCGAGCATCCATTAGAGAAAACTTCCCTTCAAATGTGTGAATTAGCCTGCCTTGGGTTCATTATTGCAGTTTTGAAGGTCATTGCTTTTCAAATAGTGGCCAAAGCCGGTGTAAATGGCTGTTAGGCAGATTGGACTGATGTTGGAGCAGAAATACCAGATTACAGTGGATTAACTCATTGCTTTGGTACGTTGGCTCTTTGTTTGCAGTGAGTGGGGGTTTGTGCACTTGGCAGTGGCTCTATTATAAGCCTATGGTAATGGTATACTGTTACACTGATAAGATGCTGCAGTGGGGATGAACAGAGGCTGGTGGACCACAGTTTATCTTCTCACTGCATTTGCTGCATGTTTAACATTTCTGGAAAGAATAGATGTCATCTTTTAAATTTTATATTGTGATTATTTTTGTGGACAAGAGAATCAGAGCTGTTTCCTTGACAAATGCATATTTAATGTGAGGTATTTAATTACGTTCCAAATATTTTTTTCTTTTTTCAGCAATAAATAATAGTTATTTTTCAGACAATAAATTGTAAAAGATGAGAAAAAGATAAAAGATAATTAGAATGCATTATATTTTCAGTTCCATTATTCATTAACGCTGAACAATCTATGAAGCAATGTTAAAAGGTCAACAAAACAAATCAATGTCTATGGGGTTTATCTATCTGCTTTTAGAGCAATAGACTGTCTGTCAACATTAATCATGTCAACAAAGGCTCTGGAGCATGTTTTAATCCCAGCGCTCTCCACTCACACACCTCCATTTTGAGTGCAGCTTTGGCCACAGTGTGCTGACAAAATGTGGGTCAGCAGTACAACACTGTATTATATACATAGGCAGGGATTGTCTTTCTATTTGCTTTATAGAGAGGTTTATTTATAGAGAGCAGTTCTCATCTTCATGTGTAGATTAAGACATCTAAAAAGGGAATGTTTTGTATACACAAGTCATTTAATGAGATTTATGGAGAATTGGACAATGCAGAGATTTTAAAATTATATTTCATTATTCATTTATAATTCATTCATATTTTTAATGATTTGGCTCTTGGTATTCACTTTAATAATTGCATAAACTTTTGTTTTAAATCTATACATAGGAACAGAGTAAATTGTTTAGTTGCTGTTGGACATCAGTCCTATGACCTAAAACAACATGTAATACATTTAGAAAACGACTTGTTGAAGACCTGAGGCCTGAGCAGTGATGATCAATGTGTCAAACAATATCTATCTAATTGTGTTTGCCATTCAATGTAGAATACAACCAGGACATTTTGTAATAAGGTGTCATTGTACCTCCTACTCACATCCGTTTATCTCAGATCATCTCCATAAATACTTGAGGCCACCTTTTCTCTGCACAGCGGAGACCAGTTGATGTCGTGGGAGGGTTCTGGTCCATTTACTGTTACAAAATCCTGTGTGACACTGTCCCCAGTGAGTTAAAGGAGTGTTTGTTTTGTATTACAGGAACACGATGTGGAGACCCCTTATGGGATGCTGCATGTGGTTATCCGCGGGGCGCCCAAAGGGAACAAGCCTGCCATCCTCACCTACCACGACGTGGGACTGAACCGTGAGTCTGAGGCGCCTATGACACATGTGTCTGTACAAGGTGTTTTGTGCTTTTACCAAAGGTGATAATGAGCACCACGTCATGTAATGCCTTATTTACATCTCAAACAGGAGGCCATGTCACCCATGTGGAACTGTTAATTAAAACTATCGCACACAGCTTTACTTTTGCACACTTTTACAACACATCCAGCCGCCAAGTGTGAAACAGTTGTCTGGTTATGTAACAGACCTCGAAATAGACCAGCACACATGTTCTTTTAAAATCATTGTACATGTTTCAAAAGTCTAAACAGTGTTGACTTTTGAAAAAATATATATACTGTACTTATATACATGTACATGTACGCTGGTGTATGAATGACACTCTGTTTCTGAGAGTAACTGTGGGACAGAAATTGTCCCTGAGCTGTAATCCAGCATGTTAACAATATGTTCACTACCAATCAAAAGTTTGATGAGCTTTTTAATGAAGTTTTTTATACCACATTTCGTATGTGTTCATTCATCATTTTGATGCCTTTAGTGAGAACTGGTGACTGGTAGCGTGTATCAAATATGCTCATTAGCACAGTCCCCAACAAATGAACAGTATAATAACTCATTAAATGTTCATTCAATATTTACCCAAACAAACCCAAATTGGAGAAGGAACATCTAAATGAGGCCCTCTAACATGTTTTGGACTCTAGGCTTGTCGTGATAACAAATCAATATATATACTGAAGCCAAACCATAAAGCATTATCTCTAACAAGTATTCTTAATGTAAAATATTGTTTAAAAACACAAACTGCAATAACATAATGCTAGATACTTTGTAATGAGAAATTGAAGTTAATATAATTCAACACTGTACAGCTCAAATCTCAAAGTAGTGTAGAACAATAGCTAATATTTTTACCACTAGTGCATGGAAAATGTATCCACGATAAATATTGACCCCCAAAAATTATCCTTCCATCTGTCTGCATTTATTGGGCCATAAGTCGAATAGTTTTTTTTTATCATGACAGGCCTCGGCCCACCTCATACTATCTGAGTGGTGATTTATCCAACAAGCAAGGGCTGATAAAATGGCTGCTATTGGCGTGTAGGTGAGGTGGAAATACTGCAGCAGCTAAACTACACAGGCTACATGACAGAACAGGGATACAGAGAGTAGGGGTACATTACTGTGTCAAATTTAGTGCCTAAAATAGAACAGACTGAGTTAAAGGGTCTGTGATGTAGTGAAAATGTAGGTCAGAAAAACATCCCAGTCGAGCGCTTGGAGGAGGGAGGGGCCACTGCAGCGCTGCATCAACATGGACCGGAGCATGTACTACAGTTTGTGCATCAGATCTGAACCACTACAAGCCTTTCTAAATAATAGGTAATGGTAAAAAGCAAATCAGGTAATACATCTATTGAGGTAGTTATTGTATTAAGCTGTTATATTACTGTTTTCTTGTGTAACCCTTTGTGCATAAGATCTAAACCCCTAGATCTAAACCAACAGACAAACAAAAATTCATGCAGACTAATGCTAATGTGTTTATTTAGTATGTAATGTTCTGTATGGTGATATTACTGAGCTTACTGCAGCTGTAAAAGAGCATTAAGAAGATTATTAGTATGCGTTTTCACTGTAACATGCAGAACAGACAGCCCCAGGAAGTAAAAAGAGGACACTTAATAAAGCTTGTGAATGACATATGGCCAGTCATTTCATTCTTAAATAAAAGTGTGATGTTTGAAGCAGTTGGGAGTTTAAAAAGTGTGGCAGAAATGAAAGGAGGTCAGCGAGAAGAGACTTAGGGATGAGTCAGCATTAGCCCAGGAGAAAGTGGGTTGCATTTGACAGTTTGGTTATTTTAAGATGGAGGTGTAAGTTTGATAATTAAACGGACTAAACAAGTGCTATTATATGTAATATTTAGAGCTGATGTTTTTGTCTAATAAATGCACGTTAGACAAAAATAAACACAGGCTATACATTTTCTATAAGTGACGGTAAATACTAGCACTGATCCACATTCATATGCAAATATTAACAGTTTGTAATATCACATAGAGTAAGATCTATAGAGTAAGTTCTATATACTGTCTAACACTGGATACTATTTATGCATGTATTTAATTTATTCATTTATTTACCACTTGTTAAAGGAACTGGATGTAGACTCTTGTAGTTTTACATAAAAAATATTAAAAACACAACTGAAAATGCATTGCCAAAGCTTTAAAACGTGTAGCACAGGTTGGACGACTCACCTGGCAGCACCAAAGATAATATATTTAGATTTTACAAGAAAAAAATCACAATATTTTTCCCGATTTGGCCATTTTTATTTTCCTCTAACGTACAGAGTCCAATATGTCCAATAATACGTACGTATTATTGGACATATAAAAATCGAAAAAAAAACATGTTTAATTTCCGTAAACTGCTGCAAACTTTTGGACGAACTCCGTTAAAATTGCAGTTCATAGAAACAGGTGTATGCATATGCAAAATATAGTTATCGTGTGCAAGGGAGTGGTAGAAAGTGGTAGAAGTGGCAAAGCAGATCATGAGAAAAAAACACAATTTATATATTTTTTTCTTTTACACATGACATTATTGCTTTAATTCAGTCCAGTATGATTCCACTCAATGTGTGATCAGAGAATATAATCTATTTTCTACTCCTAAAGTGCCTCGTGTATTTTGGTAATGAAGCTGTTGCATTCCTGCTCCTCATCCCTAACCCAGTTGTCATGGCAATTGTTCCGTTAAATTAGCACCATGGGCTTGACCCTGAGGATGAAAACAGAGCAGCTGCATGGCCCGGCCCCAGCAGCACACATGAGTGAAAGTAGGCCAGGGCTACAGCAGTGAGAGCACATCTTTTATACATGAAGCTCTGGTGCAGCTTCATAAAGCGGTGCTGAAAACAAACTGTCTTTTAAATGAAAACGGACATATTCAGTTAGTTTTATTAGATTATTTTTGTTTTATAGAGTACCAGAGGACTATTATGGGTCCAAGAGCACTATTATAAGTGCACTTGAATAGATAAAACAATTCTTATTTTTCGGAGTAAGTAGAAGATTTAGGCATTTATATTTTAGCAGATAAAAAAAAGAAAAAATAGCAAAATAAAAAGTCAATTCTGCTGAAGTAGCCGCTTGGATGAGCTGTAAAATGACTTGATTTATTTTTTTTTACGAGTTTTTTTTATTTTTGCTATGTATCGTTCCCAGACAACTGAGGGATTGCACAGAGATTTAAGAATATGTTTGTACAATTCTTTATATTACAATTACTATTTAAATTACTAATAGAGTATTGATTGTCCAAAGGTTAACCATCTCTAGCAGTATTTATCCTGCACTAAGGCCTCATGTGTTCAGTGCCATACAGACTGTCCCTCTCATGTTAATCCATGGTCCTTTTTGGCTCCGAGTCAGATGTACAGATGGTCTCTTCTGTCACTCTGTGCGGTTCACTGAATGTCACTGGATCTGTCCACTCTTATTTTCTCTTTCTCTTTATCTCTCCCCATGTCTTTCTCTTTCTCTTATTCTCTTTTTCTCTGTCTCACCTCTTGCTCCTCTCACCTGAGCTGCCCTCTGTCTGAAATCCCCCTGTCCATCTGTGTCCTGCAGACAAACTGTGCTTCAACGCCTTCTTCAACAATGAGGACATGCAGGAGATCACCAAGCACTTTGTGGTTTGCCATGTGGATGCCCCCGGACAGCAGGTCGGAGCCTCCCAGTTTCCACAAGGGTAAAAGATTCACTCTAATAATCATATATACTTACACATTCAATCTAATAAACATATGTACTTAAATCACAGGGGTAACACATCCAGTCTTATAAACACATATACTTATACATTACAGTGCCTCATCGGTCAAAAAAATATATGTGATTTTGCCTCTCCACAGGTACCAATACCCCACCATGGATCAACTGGCTGGAATGCTGCCCACTGTAGTCCAGCACTTTGGGTGAGCACTTTTCACCTTTAATAAACAATCATGGCAAATCTTTAGCGATATTAAAGGTCCTTTATTACACAAAATTTAATCTTGTGATCTTATAATGTTGATACCTCATCAGTTTGAGTAATCTTTTATTATTATTCTTTCTACATCTCCAAAGCTCAAAATGCTCTGTTCTATTGTTTAATGTCATGAAGCCGTAGTTTTCAAGTTAGCAGCTCTTCCAGGACTGAAATTATCCAATAACAATTCTAGTAAAGGTGATTCCTGTATTATCATATGACATCAGAAGGTGGAACAGAGGATTTTCTATTTGACAGAAGTACTCAGCCTAAATATGCAGGGTTTACGTGTTTCAAATGTGTGCGAATAAAACAAAACACAACTCCAGGTATGTTTGTGATGACGTGACCACATTATGACAGATGTTATAACATAATATGGCCCCTTAAAAAGATAACAACGCTGTTTTGAATCTTCTGACTTAAGATCTTATATCTCAACATTAGACCAGTAATGCTAAATACAGCATCTTGCCACATAATTTGATAATCTTACTAATTCACTTTTTAGTTGTAACTTATATAGATTTATTTCTTCATGCACTTGACCAGATTTAAAAGCATTGTGGGGATTGGAGTTGGAGCTGGAGCCTACGTCCTGGCCAAATTTGCTGTAAGTGATTTATTATCTACCTACCTGTATATCAAACTTACTGTTCCTGTATGAATAATTTTATGCGGTCTTTTTCAGCTGATCTTCCCTGACCTGGTCGAGGGGTTGGTTCTGCTCAACATTGACCCTAATGGCAAAGGCTGGATTGACTGGGCTGCCTCCAAAGTAAAGTCATCCAAGTGACCATCTGTTAACCTGTTTCATGCTTTTATAATCACTGTCTGTTCTTCTTTTGCAGCTGTCCGGTCTGACCAGCTCACTGCCCGACACAGTGCTGCCACATCTGTTCAGCCAGGTACACAGGGTCACATTATTGGTTTAGTTGCTGAAATTATGAAATGAAAATGGCTACAATAATTAAGATGATATAATGTCCTCTGCAGCGCACAAAACATTCTGTCTTGTTTTAGAACATGTTCTCAAACTCTGAAGTTTTATATTCGTTAGTTTATCAGTTCATATTTAAATCTTTAAATAGAAAAACAGCAATGCAGTTTTTTTTCATGCCAGTATCGTGGAGGCCTTTGTTATAAGTGACAATGAAACTATCTTTGAACTGAATGTTACAGGAGGAGCTTGTGAGCAACACAGAGCTGGTGCAGAGCTACAGACAACAAATCAACAACAACATCAACCAGTTCAACCTGCATCTCTTCTGGAACATGTACAACAGGTGAAGCAGTAGATCACGTGCTATGGGTGAACAAAGACCCTGTATCAGACAATGTTCATAATACTGTTTCCAAAAAACATTCTTGAGGATATACAATTTACTACTAAGGACATTTTAGTTTCAAATATGATTTAATTGCACCTTTAACCTTTAAATCATTCCCAACACCCCCTGGTAAGTTCTTGCGTGCCTGATTGATCCATCACTGCAGAGATTTGTTTGTAGCTCACCATCATTATGGATCTGAATTCATAATAGTAGAAAACTAAAGGGTGCGACACACTACAGGAGAATTTGCCCATTTTGGCTGTGATTTCTTCTCCCCGAGTTTGGGGAGACATGACACGACTTTTTGTCTTTGTGTACAATTTTGAAGCCTCTGTGCTTCTCATGTGTTTGTAGTCACTGTCAGATCGTAACCTCCAAACATCAGCAGTGTTAAAGCAACAGCCAATAAAACAGAGCGTCAGGGGCAGAGGAGTGACGGACACCGAGACGCAACATGCAAATTCAGGAAATAGTGAAAATAAAGATTATATTACTCACCTCTCGTAACGTGATACATTTAAAGTGCAGCATGTCGTTCACATTATCCATAGAAATTGTCCTCTGCAAATAATGACATCCAGTCCACAAAACTGCATTATTATTCCAGTCAAGTCTTTTTGAAAGTTCAAAGGCGAAAGTAGATCGTCACATGTGTTTATATTCACACAGTGCATGGATCGAGGTGAAGCTGCAGATTAGCGATAATGATTGTAATTCCTTTATCGGCATTTATCGATATTCCTTTATCTTTTATGCTTTCAAAATCACATGTCTGAAGTATTGCACCACATTTCACAAATAATAACACAGTTTTGACCTGTATTTAAACTAGAAGTACAGTGATTTGATCACTTTTGAACACTTAATTGGTTAAGCCAGTGGTTTTACTGTTGGCAAGAAACAGCTGGCATGATCGCCCTCACAACTTTATATCCTGTGGTCTGCAGCCATATCCCGCTGCAGTCTTTGCAATTGGAGATTTTAAGTGTCATTAGGTTCTCCTCGCGTCTGTGGTGTGCTCTTTTTGCGTCTGTGGTGTGCTCTTGTTTAAAAATCGTTTAAGACCGAAAAATCCTGTAGTGTGCAGTAGCCTTTAAAGGTGCATTTTGTGATTTTCTGGAGGAAGGTCCACCACCTGCTTGTCTCCATGGAGATATTACTGTTTTGCCTTGATTATTTCACAATATGGAATAAACCTGGTTATCACAATGAAAACTTAGACTTAGGGAAACTTTATTGATCCACAAAGGAAATTCCTTGGATGTAGATCCACAGTATTGTTATTGTCGTATATTATGTATTTTTGAGCTATAAACACCTTTAATTAAACAAATGAAAGTGACATATGTTTAATGCCCTAAAGTTACATAGTGCACCTTTGAACTACATGTGTAATACTGACTAAACGTCTAATTTAATGCTCTGATTACAGCCGGAGGGACCTGGATATGAATCGTGGTGCCCTCAATGCCAAGACTCTTAAGTAAGTCAGAATACATTGTCTGTCACATATAAGATTCAAAAATAAAAACACAACTATAATGAACCTGTTGCTTTTCTGTATTGTAAATCTTGAAATCCAGGCAGTGATTTAATTTAATGCTTTTTGTGCACAAAGGTGAGGCAGCAGTTTCTGTTCTTCATTAAAAAAGTTTCTATTCTTCATTAAAATGAATTGTGGTTATGACAGTAAATGACAATGATTTAAAAGATGACTCACTATGAATAAAATAATTACATATTTCATTAATTTATTTTATTCTTTTTGAGCTTTAAGGCAAGGCAAATGTATTTGTATAGCACAATTCATGCACAAAGTAATTCAAAGTGCTTTCTTGAAAGAAAGACATTAAAATCACAAAACAAACAATTCAGAACATAAATAATCATCATCAAATTATCAGTTAATTTATAAAGCCTGGTATGTTTCAAAAAGTAAAAAAGTAAATGTTATAGACTAAATTATTATGAAATGAAACATATAATACTTTGCACAAATTATTCAATCACTGATCCAAATGGTTGTGTATTTTTAGCGCAATAGATTGTTTATTCTAGTGAAAATGACTGTAAGCTGAGTGTGTTGTGTTGTAGGTGTCCGGTGATGCTGGTGGTGGGAGACAATGCTCCTGCTGAGGAAGGAGTGGTGAGAATACTTTGTTCTTATTTCTATTTTTTACTTGACCCAGTTTTGTTTTTTGGTGTTACATCAGCCCAAAATTAGCCTCACCCTCCCTCCTGCTTCATCCTCCTCTTCCTCCATGTCATTATGTTGCCATGCACTTACTCTTAGTGCCACTTTGAGGCTTGATCAAACGGAAAAGAAGCCTATTTATATGTTTATGTAGGATTATATTGGCATTCATTCTTATAAAAGAAATTGTTTGTGTACATATGTTTGATAAATCCTGGTTTATTAGTTTGTCTGCATCAAAGCTCAAAATGCACCTGATGTCATGATGTGGTTGGTATCTTTTACTGAGACTTAGACTTAGACAAACTTAAGTGATCCTCAAGGGAAATTACTTGGACACAATAGCTCACACGTCACAATATATTATAATAATAAAGAGTAAAAACATATAAATAGAAATTAACTTTTAGTTCAGCAAATCCAGGGCTGAATGTGTCTAAATTAGAGTTTAAAAACACAGTTGAGCACTTCCTGTACTACCACATGACATCACAATGTGGAGTGTTTCTGGTTTGAAAGAAAAACACAGCCTTAATATACAGGATTTGTGTAAATGAGAAGGTAAATTAAAATATAACACAACATCAGGTATATTTGTTAGATTAAAAAATAACGCAATATGGACACCACATTAATCTCCTTTTTTAGACTAGAAGGCTAGAATTTCGTAGATATTGTGTGGTCATGTGGTTTAAGACTTTTTTTTCTCCCAGAGTGATTCAATTTAAAAAAAAAAAAAAAGGGGGGTCAGGCTGCAGAGATAATAATATTTGTTGCCTTTGCTGATCCTATGGCCCCAGTCCTCCAGCCTCCCCATCTGTCTGTCTGTTGGTCTGTCTGTGTGTCCATGCATGTGGGTCCAGATGGCCTTGTTCTGTTCTGTCTCTGGGGTTTCCTTTTAAAAGTGGCCCAGATATGAACGCTTCTGCACCACTTCATCTTGCCGCATGTATGACACTAAATCAAATCACTGCTGTGGTACGACCGCCGGGAGATGGAGGGATGCAAGAGGGACCAGGACAGCCTCAAAGCAGTGTGACTCCTCCAAATGTGACAGGGGAAGTGTGAGCTGTAAACAAAAGTAGTTCTATTGGAAGAGACAGATACAGGTCATATAGATAATTCATGCTCCGATGTGAGTAAGGCCACTGCAGCGCTGTTTAGTGATTTAGTGCTCCACTTTAAATGCTAAACAGAATCACCCATCACCCAACTTGTTTAGTGACCATATAAAATTAGGAATATGTAAACGTTTACATCAACTGGATGTTTCAATTTTAGACCAATACGAGATAAAAAGAGGCATTACAATTGTGCGTCTATAGGACTCACAGTGGGACATTAATTATATTGGTTAATCTTCTAAAGACATTTTGTAATCAAACAATTTTTCCTTGCAGTCATGTGCATTTAAGTGTTACAACTTTACTATCATGCTGTATTCTTTATATCCCCATAGTGTTAAACCCTGTGTCCATGCAAGTGCACCAAGTATGCAATAATAGTCACTATATTTCGATTATGAGGCCTGTATAGTGTCATATAAACGTAGATACTACATCATCTATAATGATAATGTTGAACAGTGCCCTGCATCTCTAATGCACATAATGTATTCATTATTTAAATATTTCATACAGTGCATGTGGCTGTAGTGTAAAACCCATTATCCAGACCATGGTCTTGTTATAAGCTCATATTATAAATTATACAGAATATACACTATGTAGTACCATCTTATTCTTATGCAGAAAAACAAAACAAAACAAACAAACAAACAAACAAACAAAAAACACAGCACAATCAAGTGCAGTATTTTGGACATGTATATTGAACACATACAGCACAGAAAGTATCATTCATATATATTTTTAGGTGACATAGTGAAATGTATTATTAAATAGCTCATGTCTTTTTATACTGGATTCACACTATTGTCACGGTGCCTGAAGGATTAAAGCTTAAATTCACACTGCTGTGTGTGTGTTGACATGTGTGTACGTGTGTCTTCACGTGTGCATGTGTGTTAACATGTGTGTGAGTGTGTGTGTGTGTGTTTACACATGTGTGTGTGCATGTCGGTGGGCTCTGCGGCGGTGACTCATCTCTGCAGCACTCTGCAGTAACTGGGTCACTCACATACGTGCACTCTGCCAGTCCCACTATATCAAACACAGACAGTTTCATTTATAATGCTTCATAGTTTCAGCCTCAGCATGATCCCTTTGTTTCTCAGGTTGAGTGTAACTCCAAACTGGACCCCACCAACACCACTTTCCTCAAGGTAAAACTGCTGATTTTGAAGTATGAAAAGAATGATTTAATGACACATCACTAGTAGACTAGAGGCACAATTTTTAAAAGTCTATTTACAAGTATTTGTATGGTGTTCCACTGCACAAGATAAAGATTTAGTTTTGTTGTTGAACAGATGGCTGACTCTGGTGGACTCCCCCAGATCACACAGGTAACCTTTACACAGCACTTTAATTAAGATTTAAGATTGGATAGTACAGAATAGCACACTCTTGATATTCAGCAATATTTGATATTTGAACATTGCAAATTTGATATAATGGAATTTTTATAAAGGCCAGATTTCACTTTGAAAAGGATCACAATAATAGATCTCACTAAATAATTTAGCTTAACTGTATGCTCAACTATTTTTGCAGCCTGCAAAGCTGACTGAAGCCTTCAAGTACTTCCTTCAGGGAATGGGCTACAGTAAGTATCTAGTTGTTTATATAAAGTGCTCATAGAATTGCTTCAGAGGGTTTTTTAACTGACCCTCTGTCTCCTTGCCCTGTTTCTCAGTCGCTTATGTGAAGGATCGGAGGTTGAGTGGAGGGCCAGGTACTGCCTCCTCCCTGTTCACCTCTGACCTATTATTACTGCCCTCCTCCGTAGCATTGGCATTTTAAAATTGATTTATGGATGATTTTGTGATGACTATAATGTTTGGGCTGATATGAACTGTTTTGCCGTCATCTTTAGCCTTTTTGTTTATTTCTTCCTTTGCCCTTAAGGACATACAACTCCCATCTTTGTTTTGAGTGATTTTTCCTCCAGTGGAAAAATAGTTAACCTGCTCCTCTTTCCCCATCCCTTCATGTTGCCATTGCATCTGAAATGTTTCTCTTTGCATGGCACTCAGCTAGCTCGAAGCAACGCTTTGTTAATAAGAGCTATGATATGATTCTAATAACAAGCCAATTTTTACAAAACACATTTTACTACACGGTGTAATTCTATATTTAACAAAATAAACAAGTGGTCACAAATCTGGTTACTCACTGTGGCTGTACCAAGCCTGGATAAATAGAAAGACTAGTGTTGGGAAGGGCATCTGGTCTAAAACATATGCCAAATGAATATATAACCAAATCTAAAGTACTCCCAGAAGTCGTAAGTTATTGCCTCGTCTGCCTAGCGCATTAGATTGAGCTTGTTTACCCTTAATAGTAAAACAACTACAAACAGCTGGTAAGTTAATAGTGGCCAGATATTTAGCACCTGCATCAGTTTTTTTGTGTAACACTGAACTGGACCCTGAGCCTGACCATTGCATGGAGCTGTTAATGTGCAGAATCATTAACAGCTTTATCCACTTGTTTAGTTGTAGACAGCCACCTTTTCACACCAACTGCTCAGAAGGGTCTCTCAGCATGACCTCCCCATGTCCCCTCCATGAGCCTCTTCTCAGTCCCATCTATCCACACATGGTCACTGGCCCGTAACGCACAGCATTATAAAATCATAAATGGAAGACAAGTATTTTTAACCTAAATCATACTCAAAAAGGACTTCATTTATTGTGTTTTGAAAGAGACATAATATGAACGTCTATGATATTTTTACATAATATTGAATCAGGGAAAAAAAAGTTGAAATAATACAGTATCAATAGTCCATGCGAAGCTCTTTTAATTATAAGGCAACTGACCACATGTGGCTTTATAGAGCAATGGGATGAGAAGAGCCTGTAAAAGCCACACTCATATATGCCTCTAACATCATATTGTCTTTTCAGTGCCCTCTGCCAGCATGACCCGCCTGGCGCGCTCCAGGACGGCCTCTCTGACCAGTGCCAGCTCCACAGAGGGGGGTCGTTCTCGGGCCTGCACCCACTCCGACAGCACTGAGGGGGTGGGCGCGGTCACCCAAACCATGGAGGTGTCCTGCTGAGGGGACCGTACAGCCATAGAGCAAAGGAGGACAGAGGAGGGGGAACAGAGGGGGACGGAGGGTGGTCCCCAGTGACAGCAAAAAGCAGTGGGCTGGACAGGAGCAATCTTTATAACATAAGTGAAGGGAGTTGCTGCGAACAAGTTGTGGAATTATGCGTATATTAAAAAGGGGTTTTAACAGTAAAAAGCCAAAGTAGATTATTTTCAGGAGGTGGTTTCCTCTTTGATTTAGTGCCATCGATGCCTTTTCTTAACAATCGCCATCTAATATTATTTTTGTAAATTTTTTGAGCTTGTAACATAAGAACCTCAAAGCTATTCGCCAATCATTTTATTTGTGCATCAAATATGCTAAATTGTGGCTCCATCTAACTGATATGGTAAGGAAGCTCTCAACTGATTCAGGTTTTAGTCCATTGCTTTTTGCTGTCAATGGTAATTATTAAAAAAAAAAGAGGGAACAAAATGAAGTGTTAACGTTGCATAGGTCCAGTCTGTTCTCACTCATCTCCCTCTCATCTGGTCGTGTGCCCCCGTTGGCCCCTGCCCGCTGTATGATACCATAATTATTAATACTACAACCCCTCCAGACCCTGAAAAAACTTTGTGACCCAGCACTTGACAACTAGGCTAATATTTTAAATCTTGAAGTGTCATACCTGTGTTTACTGAGTGTTTCCTCATTGTTTTGCCTGCACCCTTTGACACGACTCCCCCGCCCCCGCCCAAAAATCTAAAAGTGTCAATTCTTCTCATATGTCAAATATAACTATTAAATGTTACGAGATATGGGTGGTTAGCACTAAGCAGGCACTATGACAGTATTTTGAGCAGAGCGTTTGTTATTGACCACATCTCTCTCTCTCTGTTGTTTATAATTAGTGAGTAAAAGTGAGTGGGCGTGTCCGGGATTTGACTGACAGCAGAGCACAGCCTATCGTAGTCAAGCATCCAAATCTATAGACTATTAAGAGGATGTGTTAGCTGTTAGTGCCAGAGTATAAGTAGTTCACCTCATATTTAAAGCTGCACTTGGTGAAATATAACAAATGTAAAGTTTTGCGTTCTAGTAATCCTTTGCACTATTGAGGTTTTTTGTTAGTTATGTTTTTGATTTTACATAAAA
The DNA here is from genome assembly GCA_000787155.1 of Scartelaos histophorus. Lineage (NCBI taxonomy): Eukaryota > Metazoa > Chordata > Actinopteri > Gobiiformes > Gobiidae > Scartelaos > Scartelaos histophorus. Next base: position 9,109 of record KN502460.1, on the reverse strand, counting down.
GTGTAATTTAATAATGATGATTTTATGTTGCCACGCATTGTTTCGCAGATTTAACTATGAACCAACATTTAGACCTAAAATATGTTGAACAACTTTTAATATGTTATGCTATGAATTGAAAGCAGTATGGTCAGTATTCATTTATTATCTTGTGTATAGCTAATTTTGCGCTGGAAGACAATCGAATTTAATGATAATATAATGACTAGTAGCCAGTGTAGCATTAGACTCACTAACAGAAAGCATGCACAAAAGCAAAGTTTTTACAAAATTTTGGAAAGCACCGCACATGGACACTGTACGGCCACAAACCAATGAGGAATGTAATAAAAGGCATTGCTGAGTGCAGCTTTAAGCGGTGTGTCATGCATTCTGAAGACAATCCACTACATCAATGTGTTAGGCTAGAGTAAGTGTAGTGTACATGCATGTGGACGTGAGCATAAACGTAGGCCATTTTAGTCTATAAGTACGAGTAGTATTGGCAGTGCTGTGTGTTAGATATCGGTAGGTCTTGATACTTTGCAGTGACATCACACTGGGGGTGTTTTACAATTCATCTCTATTGGTTTCCATAGTGACACATGGTACACATTAGCAAACCCACACAAAAAGTTTTAAGATGAAAACTCAAGACTCAAGCTTTTTCTGATCAGCCTGCGTTAAAATAAAGCTCAGATTAAAGTCCAACTTGAGTTGCAGAGCTTCAGATTGAGTAGTGCCCTCAGTTAGCATCACACCCCCAGGAAATATTGATGACACCAGCTGTAAAGTATCATTTGGCAGTGTTGTGTGTTAGATATTGGTAGAGTATTGCTCATCCCAAAGGTGTCTCCTCTATTTATTGTTTCGATGTTTACTGGAGAGTTTGTTGGTTAGACGATTTTCCAAATGACCAAAACTAGAACAAAATCACAAATTCGAATAAAGAATCTGAAACTGACTGTAAACAAAAAACAGTAAATACCGGGGGAAACTGCATTGTTCTTATTAGCACTCTCAATGTGAATAGATGCTAGCTAGAGCCATGGTTACAAACAGTGTTTTTTGATGTGTAGCTGCAGTGCATGCATGTG
>JACN01103862.1:0-16268 GCA_000787155.1 Scartelaos histophorus | reverse complement strand
TCTCTCTCTCTCTCTCTCTGTGTCTCCATGTGCATGTGCATGTCTCTCGCCCCCGGGTCCGCGGAGACGCCCGGGTGTAGTGGGAGAGAGTGAGCGCGGAGATAAAGGATGGAACGCCACGCCGGTGTTACTGTAATGAGGCCAGGGACGGTTTTGTGCTCACCTTGTACTTGTTCACTCACTCTCTCTCTCTCTCTCTCTTTCTCCCCTCCACTCGTCCTCGTCGCTAGCCCCTCCCCTCTTATCTCCTCCTCTCCCTCGTTCGTCTGTCCTCCACTTTTTGTCCCATTTTAAGCCTCTTCTGTGTTCTGTGTTTTGCCGTCTTTTTGTCCTCTAATCCAAACTCCACTCATGTCGTCCTCTGGCTTTCTCCTAAAGTTCTACCTAAACGCTGCGAGGACTTAGTTTGGATGGGTGTCGAGAAGTGTTCTTGAAAAGTAGAAGTGAAATGTCTTTCTTTGCACTTGGAGGGGAACTTATCTCTGCTCTTTAAAGCTTGAAAACACTGTAGCCTGTAGCTGTATGCACTTAATATTCCTAATAAATATATAAAATTATGTAGGGCGCTCTGTTTAGCTTTTTCGTGTATCTTCTCCAACCTGCTTGTATCGATTTTTATTGCTTTGCACACATCCCCATGGAGACAAGCTGATGACATGACAAGTTTGATCCATGAAAAGGCGACCTTGCTAGCAGATTTGAGGCGGGAAATGTATCAAAAAATTGATAAAATCGCAATTGTTTAGGAGAAACTGATAAAACCCATATTACACTATTTTGTTTCCTCATCAAAAACGTACCTGGAGTTGGGTTTTGTTTAAGTCACACAGGGAAAAACCTGCATATTTAAGCTGAGTTCTTCTCTCAAACAGAAAACTGTCTGTTCCACTTTTTAATGTCATTTGGTAATACAGGAAGTGCACCTCTGTGTCATTAACCTCTGCAAATGCTGATGTTTGGATAATTTCAGCTCTGGAATATCCAATCTCTACCAAATGTAAAAGGTAAACCTGAAAACTACAGTGGAACAGAGCATTTTGAGCTTTGGAGATGTAGACAGGCTAACTCATAGATATGTTTTTGATGAAGTAACACATATTCAAGTAAAACCAACTGGCAAATAATAATTGATCCATTCTGCCGAAGTACAACTTGGCACAAACTGCTGAGACAAACTTCTGCAATGCTATGATCAAATTGCCTCATAAATAACCCTCTGTAGTTATTCCGCATGTTTAATCACGCCTGATTTATTCCATACAAACTGCACTTCTACATTGCACATCGCGTGGCCCTATCTCCCCCCTCCTCGCCCCTCTGTCCCTGGCTCGTCCCCGGTCCGTAGACCCTGGGGACCCCCTCTGCGTCAGTCCCCGCTCAGGTAGATTAATTACATGCAGGACACGGAGGATCTGACCAGAGGCTGCAGTAATGAGTCTGATTACTCATATGCGGTCTCTCCGGGGGGGTGAGGGGTGGGCCGGCCTCTAGGGGGAGCAGTGGGACAGTGGCGTGGACGGCGGCGGACCAGACTGAGAGGTCAGGGGTCAGATGAGTCACTGCAGTGCTGTTGTATAGGAGAGGAGACTGTGTGATGAAATACTACTGGGATTAAGATATAAATAGCATTGTGTTTTGGTATTGTGTGGTGTCGGCCATGTTTGATCATAGTAAACAAATGGAGTTAGAACGGCAATTATGCTGTCAGGTTATACCAAGGAGAGTCTTCAAGAATTTGTTTGGAAATTTTAGAAAAAAAAAAACGAAAAATTAAAATGCATTGTAACTTGACACCTAATTGGAGATGTTTAACTAGTTTTTAATGCATTATCGTTGTTTTGTATCTTTAAAAATGCATTCTTACTGTTGCCTCTCTGCAGATCTGACATGTAATTCGGCACTTCACGGTCTCCAGGGTGTTTAATGCCATGCTGTGGGACATTCTAGGCAAACCTGATAAACAAGCCTTCACCAGAAACAAAGTCGCACAGTTCACCTTTAGATAAAGATTCCCAAGAAACAATAGATGACCATGGAATTTTAATCTCAAAACAAAAATGGAACATCTGGCTTTGCTAATTGGAAACATTCATCATGATAAGTGAAAAGTGCAAAGGGAAAAACAACTCACACAATGAAACAAGATTGAAAATTCCTTCCTTTTGATCTTGACTTTAGAAAATATGCGAAACTGTAAAGTACTTCCAGGAGTGGTTCAGTTTCACCGCAAACCGGATGAAAACAAAGCGGAAATCGTCTCCATTAGGCAGACCCACGCTCCGCAACAATGCAGTGCTAAGTGTCCCAGCCTCACGTTACCTCATATTCTCCCATAATTCCCCTCTTCTCGTCCAGTGTCCTCCCTTTTTTCCCTTTCTCACATCTCCAAATCCTCTTAAATCCGCTCTGAGTAGGGACTGTCCCAGGGCGAGTGACTGTAGCCGCTGTTCCCTGGCGCCCCCCATCTGCGAGTCTGTGCCGTTCGACGCGATGAATAAAGCGTCCAACCAACTGACCTCCCGCGATCCTCATGTTTAATCAAAGACGTTACTGACTCCGCAGAGAAGCTACAAGTGTGCTAATCTGTTTGGAGATAATGAAATCTGGAACAATTAAGTCTTTCAGAAACTAGACAGTGCCTTTTGGGCTCTACCACTTAATACAAAAATATACCCATCTAATCTGAATGTAATGAGGAATGAGTCTGTGATTATTATATATGATTACAAAGTACAAACTGTGCACGTACATTTGGTTGGCACTGTGAAAATTCTGGTGGACAATCTGCCATCTGCTTGTCTCCATGGTGATGATGTTAAACAATACGGCTTTAAACAAATATATGTTGGGTTTATTGAATTACAGCTGTGCATTTTGTTCAAAACCACTGTAAAAACATGCGTTATTACTGTGAGCAGGTCCAATTCTCCACAGATCTGACTTGTAACTTGGCCTAGTGATGTGGGCTGCTTGTCACCATGGAGATCATCAGAAAAGTTACGCAGTGAACCTTTAAAGTGGAACTGTACAATGCATCAACTTTTTGCTACTAAAGTCTGTACCTGGTGTTTTAACAGTACTGCGTTCTGTTCTAAACGAAGTATATTTACAACTTTTCTGGTCAAAAAGAGTCAAAAACTGCCTCAAGTGGTTACGGCAATTTCAAGTACTATGTGACATCACACAAGACTGCCCTGATTACAGTGTTTCTGGTTACAAATACCTGGCTGTAGGGAAGGAGTTTGAAATGTGAATATGTTTTAAATCAATCATACGCCCATCCTCCTGTCTCACCTTCTTCTTCTTTAGTTGTCCAGGCACTGATCAGTTTAGCAGAAATGTGGTTGTGGGAGGAGTTTAGGTGTTAAGTCCCATTTTAACACGACTTAAGGTTGCTAACAACTTTCCATTATAGAGTCGATTAGCATACAGACAGCATCTTTAATTCTTCTTAGTAACAGAGGTAGATGGCACTAACAAGTCATAGCACCCCCTTGTGGCTGATCATATTCCTTAACAAAATGTCTCTTAACCCTGATCTGAGTGGAGATTGTCCCAGGGAGAGTGACATGCTGCGGCTGCTGTCCTCCAGGGCCCCCTGTCGGTGAGCCTACGCAGCGTGACACAATACAATGAATAAAGCATGAAGTGGCTGCAGCAGTGGGCACAGCCAGTGACAGAAAACAAACTCACCCAGTGTTCACCGGACACCCAAACACTCCAAACCCTTAAACTTTAATGGGGGGCCACACCGCAGAGCCTGTGTTGTGGTGTGCCCGGGCGCTTGGGGCCCGAGGCGGTGGGCTGTGGGGGAGATGCTAATAGACCAGACTGCGTACAGCTCATGTGAGGGGTCAGGCTGGAGTGGTGGGAAGAAGTGGCACCAGTAATCATGGCATTGTGGAGATGGAGAGTGTTGTGGTTAGGTCCCACTCTCTTCTGGAGCTGTGCCCGGTATTAACCAGCTGACCTTCTGTGATCCCCGTGTTTAATCAAAGACTTTACTGACTCCACAGAGAAGCTACAAGTGCACTATTCTGTTTGAAGATAATGATTCCAGAACAATTAGGTCTTTCAGAAACTAAAACTGAAAATTGCCTTTTGGGCTTTAACCCCTGGTTCATACTAAATATAATAGTTGAATATGTTCTACATGAGGTAATATTCCATTGACTTTTATAGCCACAGTATGTAAATTTTGGCAGTTTAATTATGGATGTTTTATTTATTTGTTTTTGCACTGAAATACATGTGTTTTTACCAGGAGGTTGCATCTCCACAAAGTCCTGCTTGTTTCCATGGAAATTTTGTTCCTTTGGTTGAAATATTCCACAGTGTTAGCATAAAATTCCTAGAATTCTACCATCATGCAAATTGTTATAAAGTATGGTTTTAACTTTCTTTTACTATTAACTTTCTATTACTATCATTTTAAACATAATTTAAAACGTAACAAAATGTGCACATATTTTTGTTGGAACAATACATTTTAACTAGATTTAGGATTGCTAACAACTCACTTTTATGGAGTCCACGAGCATAAACAGCACATTTCATTCTTCTAAATGTTTAATGGATGTTGTAGATACTTAAAGATCTTAAAAGTCACAGCACTCCCTTGTGGCTGATCATATTTCTTGTTGAAGTTGAGTTTTGTCTATGTGGTCTCACACTGTTCTGTGTACTGCAGGTTTAAACCTGCAACATTGGCTGGTGGTTATATTGATCTTCCTTTGTCTAGACTGAATACTTAATATTATGCACTCAATAGAAAACTGCCATGTGTTTCAAAAGTAGGGCAGTACACTGATAATAAGTACGTTTTTTATATTTGTTTGTTTTTAGTATACAGTATTTTTGACAATTTGTCAAATTCTTTCTCTTTGTAAAACATCAACTCACATACAAATCATACCAGATCCAAACTCGCTCCCATAAAACCAGCTTCAAAACCACATTAAAAAAAAACAAACACCTCCAGTTTGATCCGACAACCTTTTCCATCTTTCATAATACTTACAACTAAGACCATCTCCACCGCTACCTCCTCCACATTATTGGTTCTCCACCTGTTTACCTCCACTATATATTTAATACTTGATTCTCCGAACTGCGTCAAACCTGCAGAAAAACCCTGCGCTTGTCTGTTTGAGTAGGTTTTTTGTGAAAGGCCCATTGCCCGTACGGGATAGTCCTGCCCCATCCGCCAAATGCACAGTGTCACAGAGCAAATTGGAAATGCCATTTTCACTTTGCGCTGCTCCGGATCTTATCTTTTCCTTAGCCTCATGGCATCACTTAGCTTACGGCTAAATGAATCGCTCCTCTAGCATGTGCCAGTGTCCGACGCCTCTCCCCCTTCACTGCCCAGCGCTTTTCCCAACCTCTATTATGCCTATAGTCCTATAGCCACTCATGTGAATCCCATCTGCTGCTCCAGTAAGGGTTATGAAATGCAGTGATTTTTCAGTGAATATGATTTTGAATAGCGGTTTATTGTGCGTAAATATATTGTCCTGCCGTGTCAAAAATGGTGGTGTATTGATGGATTTCTGGTGATATCGCAGGGTTCTATGGGGCTTGTGTGTTTAATGGAAATTGGAAGCAAGTAAAAGTGCTATTGCTGATGTGCAGAGTTTTGTGGGCTTATTGTGAGTTCAAGGGCTCTTATATGCTATAGGGTTACGTTTTTTGTAAAATTTTCCTACTTTTGTCAGTATTGTATTTTCTAGAATTTGAAAACAACTAATTGGTGTCTGAATACATAGACACATTGAGTGAACCAATTCCATTATTATCTAGAAAGGCAGGAGACAATGCTGTTTTCCGATATCAGCCATGATATTGAACATTTTTATGATTTCCAAGATATCAGTCCAAACATTAACCCATTTTTGTATATAAATTGGTGTATTAAAACGATTTACTGCTCAATGTTGGCCCAGAGCACCTCGATAATTGTTCTGTAATTACTTTTAATGATACAGTTACAAAATACATCTCTATTCTTGCTTTAGTTACCAGCAGAGACTTATTATATCAGCATTGGTATCGGTTTTGAAGCAGAAAAAGCTGAGTCTGTGTATCCCTCACACCGGCTGAATGATTTAAAGCAAGGATCTAGCACTTGCTCGTCTCTGCGGATACTGCTTTAAAAACAGATTGAAAAACATGACATCTTATAGTGAGCGAAGGCACAACTCCACAGATCAGACTCGTAATTTGGCATTTCACTGAGATCAATATATTCAGTGGGGAATACTGGGGGATTTTAAACAAATGCATGGAGCACGTGGCAGATCGTCCACTAGAAAAGCAACATAATACACCTTTAAGTTTAAACATGTGCATGTGAAAGAATATGAAGTGTATGAGGATGTCATGCGGAAAGTGAGCAGACTTTGAGCCCCAGAAACACGACTGTTACTGTGTTAAGCAGCAGTGACGGTGCTTAATGTACTTCCCTCGACACTCTGTACACCCAAGAGTTCTTGGCTACCTGCCACAGTCACATTTGCATAGCTGTAGCATAGTGTTGCCTTTAGTAGTTGGTATACTTGATAAAATACTGCGCAGTGCTCTCCAATTTTGGATCAGCATTTGCATTTTGTAGTTGCTGTTTTTTTTTTTTTTTTGACATGAAAGACCCATCTAATTTTGCAGGTCTTCATAGTAGAGTGATGGATATTATTAGACCACTTAGATAATACAGTATACTTATCCTTCTGTAGGCTAACTTCAGTTAAAGTTCAGTACATGTAAAGCTGCACGCTGTAACTTTCCTCTTATCTCCATGAAGACATCAATATTTTACTTTACTTTCATATATTCCACAAAACTGACTCTTGTGAGCTTTAAGGCACATTAGAATGTTGTTACCTGCTCAAAAATATACCTGGAGTCAAACACTTGTTCGAGTAACCCTTTAGTATTAGTCTATGTACGTCTCCAAAGCCCAAAATGCTCTGTTTCCCCTTGTGATGTCATATAGTGGTGGTTTTCCAATTAAGAGCGACCTTTATTTCAGTAGAGACGAGCAATTCCCAGGCTGAAATCATCCAAATAATTCTAAGATGATGTTCAAAAATACAGTGGAGCACATTTCTGTATTACCACATGACATCACAAGGTGGTGTGTTTGGCACGTTTTCCATTTAAGAAAAAAATGTGCAAGGTTTGTGCGTTAATAAACATGTGTAAATGAAACAAAGCCCAACTCCAGATGCGTGTGAGATGAGAAAACATTGATCAGAAACTAGCGTAATCTGGTTTCTAGTTGTTTCTCTCAACTCTTGCAGAAACCAGGCATTCAAAAACACCATGTAGTAAAAACATAGTATTCCTCAGTGCTTGACAGTGTCTCCTCCAAGATTGACAAAGACTCCTGGATGAGGGTTCAAACATTTCCCACTCGGCGTTGACATCCCATCTGTAGATTATCGCAGACTGTGAAACCACTGCCACACACCATACAGAGGTATCACACATCAAAATGACTGACAGCGTGATTGGCAGCTCACTCATCAAGACGCTGCCTCCACAAATTAACTCTATTATTTTTTTTACATCCAGCTTGTTTTTGCAGGTTTTAGCTTCAACTGGAGTTTGACAGGTGCTGTGGGGTGGCAGAGTGGTTAGCTTGTCATCACCTAACAAGAAGGTCCTTGCTAAGACAACACAAAAGGGTTTAAAATGTTCTTAGATTGTTTTTTCTAGGAGAATATTGTTAGTTTTTTCAATTCCAACGATGTGAAAGATGCTTAGTGTTGCGCATGAAGTTACTTTCCTAGTTTTATGGGGTTTTGCGGGTTCGGACAGCATTTTGAGGACATTTTAGTTGGTTTTGGTTGTTCCTTTGTTTTGCAGTTGTTTATCTCACTGCTAATAATCCAACTAACTTTTTATGAATTGTTTTAGTCACATTGCTTTTCCCTGTTTCCTGGGCGGCAGCTTGAGGCCATTGTTTTGATATTTTAATTGCTATGACAACAATCTTAACTTCCAATCACTCTGAAACCCCTGAATTTTCTCTTTCTCTTCTTCTTTTTAATCTTTCTTTAATTATTGGCTTTTGTGTTTTTTTGATTTTTTGTTTTTTTAAAGTTCAGTGCTGTTTGCCAGGCCTGTATATTCTGTCAATAGTGGTCAGAGTGGTTAGCTTGTCACCACACAACGAAAAGTCTGATAGTTTAAGTTGTTAGGTTGTTTGGGATCATATCGACACCTTCCTAATATAATCGCGTAAGTCATTTTTTCAGGTTTTTCAGGAAACACAAAAAAAACTCCCCCCAAAATTGAAATTATGGCATTTTGTTGCCTATGTAAACTTGGACAAAAAAGTGACTTAGGCGATTATTTTAGGAAGGTGACGATATGCAGACAATCCTGAGTTTGAACATTTGACTTATTGTATGACCTATTTTTATCTATCTATTAAGTCAGGGTTGGGGAATATTATTTTCCCATGGGGCCACACAAGAAACTGAAAATATTATTGGGGTCCGGGCCAAAATGCTTAACTCAATTCTGCATAATATTATTTGTATTGTATTGCATTATTTGTTATGGCTAAGCAATGAAAAAAATGAGGTTGCGTTACAAAAAAAGTAATTTAAAAAAACACTTCTAAAATAAATGCAATGCAGCTTTAGTCCATGCATGAGGTAAAATTATAAAATATATAAAATATGTTTGTAATTTGAAATGATCTTAAACGGGCCAGTCAGGGTCAACCAAAGGGCTGTGTGCCTTTTATTGACTCTTCTATTGATTACTTTTTCCTCTTATAGATGCCATTTTGAGAACTATTGGCTAATATTTTGAATATCTTTCAGCTTTTTTACATTTTTTATTTGCTAATCTAATGTATTCTGTCTATATTTCCATCATCACCTACATCTACTCTATTGACATTTTTGACCCAACAAAAGTCTGGTCAATGAAGTTATTGTGCGTAGTGTTACAGATGCCATTTTGAGGACGTTTGGACACTCTGAAACCACTGAATTTGCTAATATATCCTGTCAATACTTTCTGTCATCTACTTTGGCAACTCATCTCACATCTCCGTGTTTCTTTTCCAGTACGACTACGAAGGAAGCGACATCAGCGACCTCCCCGTGGACCTCTCCGTGGTGTGGAACGGCAACTTCGTCATCGACAACCCCTTCAATATCCAAGGTATCTCTTTATCCAGCGTCTATCTACATCTCTTGGATATTGCCAGTGTTAAATCGCAGTGTTCTTTCTGTTTACCCATCAGTAATAATCCCCGCCACCCTTCTCGAGAAATACATAATTGCGTTTGTGACAGGTACCAGAGGAAAGGGGTGAAAGTGTGGCATCCATTTTGGCTAAACACTATAGTTATCTCCAAGCTGGCAGAGATTGACTGATAGATGGCTGGGGATGATAGCAAACAAATATTCCAAAACAAAAAAACAAAACAAAAAATTAATCGCCGGCGTAAACAAATGCGGAAGAGAGAATTGGCAGAAGTTGAGAAATGCATTGTTGACAGTTTGATGGATGGGGTGGGTAATGGCAGCAGTTAGAGCGAGCGGATTGATACTGCGAAACAGCGTTCACACCCAGGGACGGCATTTATTATTTTAATCGCTGTTAGTGCATGAAGTGGAAAACAATTACCAACTCCGAATTCTTTATCAAGCTTAATAAAACGGGTGGCACAGGCTAATGATTTTAGACGTCCCATTACACAAGATAATATAAGCTCCCGAGTGCTACAAATTTGCATCAGGATTAACCAGTGGTGGAAGATGTACTCAATTTTGTTACTTAAGAAAAAGTACAGATATCGGAGAAAAAAATAAATAAATTCAAGTACAACTTTTGTGGTAGAGGGTCCATCAAATGCTTTTCTGCATGGATGATGTTGTTATTTTGCCTCAAATGTTTCACGGTATCGTATTAAATCTTTCAATCTTCATGGAGATCAAATCAGACCAAGTTACAGGTCAGATCTGTGGAGAGGCGACCCCGCTCACAGTGAGATTTTTTTTTTTTTGTAGGTATTTTTGAGCTATAAAGCCACTTGCAATTGAATTAATGTAAGGAAGAGCTGACATATGCACAGAAACAAGCTTACATTGTGCACCTTTAAGTTACATTGTGCAGCTTTAAGTTACATTGTGCAGCTTTAAGTTACATTGTGCAGCTTTAAGTTACATTGTGCAACTTTAAATTACATTGTGCACCTTTAAGTAAAAGTACAGGTACCGGTGCAAAAAAAAAGGACGTATCACATGAAAAATTCTACATAGTAAAAGTATGAAAGTACTTGTTTAAAAATGTACTAATAGAGTGAAAAGAGTGAAAAGTTAAAGTATTTTTGCACAGATACGGAGACCTAATGAAGCTTTAACTGTAGTGATTTTGATACAGATTTGTGCTGAATTTTGTACATCAGAAACAATGGAATCAATAGTTTTTTTTCCCCAGCTGCTTTTTTTCTTTTTCTTTGCTCAAACTGCAAACATGTAAAAAATAAATCCTCAGCATTGTCTCAAACTATAATAAAATATAATAAAAAATACTTTTCCCTTAACCCTTTTCAGTCCAGTTCATAAATGTAGTGGAGTAGAAAGTACATCCCTAACAGTAAAGTAGATCCCTAACAGTACTTTACTACTGGGATTTTTTTTTGTGAAGTTTTTTTTTATTTATTTTTTATTCACAAGCAATTAATTTCACAATCTGGCACATTTTAATCCCACTTCCTTTTGTCTCGTATCTGACCCGGTTTGGATAAACGTCAAACATGCGCTTCGGTTGCCAGATTAGTTGCAAATTAGCTTCTTATCGGTCATGACCCACTTCTTATTCCTGTGTTATTTTATTTAAAAACATTGATGATTTCTCGCGGTGGTGAGACATGAAAACAGACGCACGGGATTAGTAGAAGTAGTCAAATTGGCACGTGTCGGCGTATGCTGTTTCGAGAGAGGACTAAATTAGCTCTCCGGAAGTGCTAGCATATTGCGTTTAGCGAGTAAACATGACCTAAATGTGAATATCTGTAGCGGCGTATCAGTGTCACTTTGATTAGGATGCGGGTGCAACACTGGAGCGAGCCTGACAGGTATCTCGCTAGGTTATGGAGGTTCATCATTTGCAAGTCAAATATTTATGCACACAAGAAGACTACTTTAGAAAGATGATTGTAGCTGCCAAGAAAAGGCTGGATTGTGACTCGATGAGTGAGAGAGAGAAAAAAAAGAAGTTGTGATTTTTAAAAATAGCCTTGTAATGAAATCAAATGTGACAGTTTCTTCAAGCGACGCTGCAGCTAACACAGATTATAATGCTGAAGATGACTCTGCAGATATGCATTAGTAAAGGGATATGTTAAGTACTGATATTGTGTGTTATAATCTAATATAGAGTCAATATATACTTAAAGGTCCTATATTACTTCAAAATGTTATAATGTTCAGACCTATGAACCAGGCTGTTAGGAGGCTGAACTCTCTCCCCTCTCTAAGAACCAGGCTGTTAGGAGGCTGAACTCTCTCCCCTCTCTAACCACCAGGCTGTTAGGAGGCTGAACTCTCTCCCCTCTCTAACCACCAGGCTGTTAGGAGGCTGAACTCTCTCCCCTCTCTAACCACCAGGCTGTTAGGAGGCTGAACTCTCTCCCCTCTCTAACCACCAGGCTGTTAGGAGGCTGAACTCTCTCCCCTCTCTAACCACCAGGCTGTTAGGAGGCTGAACTCTCTCCCCTCTCTAACCACCAGGCTGTTAGGAGGCTGAACTCTCTCCCCTCTCTAACCACCAGGCTGTTAGGAGGCTGAACTCTCTCCCCTCTCTAACCACCAGGCTGTTAGGAGGCTGAACTCTCTCCCCTCTCTAACCACCAGGCTGTTAGGAGGCTGAACTCTCTCCCCTCTCTAATCACCTGTTTCAATTAAACAAAATTTTGGACTTTTTCTTTTCTTTTCATATCATTTAATTTAGAAGATTGAGATTATTTTTTTCATAATGGAGATTTGACCATAAACCTTTTGCACTGAATTGAATTGAATGTTGTGATTTCCTCAAAAATATAACTGGAGTTGTATTTTGTCTCATTCATGTCTGTTTTATCCCTTTATTATTAGTCTGTCTACATCTGTCCCTATGCTCAAAATGCTCTGTTCCACCTTGTGATGTCATGTAGTGGTGGTTTTCAAGTTAACAGCAACATTTTACTCTTTGTTCAGTAGAGATGATTATATGATATGATTCTAGAGGAGGTGTATGGAGCTTAAAAACATGATCGTGTTCAATTTGAGAGAAGAAATACAGGGTTTGTGTTTTAAACATGTGCGAATGAAACAAAAGAAAACTCCAGGTGTGTTTGGGATGAGAAAACAAAATTATAAAATAGACCAGAAAATAGCATAGTATGGACCCTTGAATAACTGGGGAAAATCTAGCTTTGGTTACGATTGCCTAATTACAGTTTTAACAAAATTATATTATGCTAATTGTATTATTATCATTTTTTTACGCTGACATAGTGCAAATAAAATAATTGCAGTTTAGCAGAGTTTAACAGATATAAATATGTAAATGTAAGGAGACTATTTTGTTAAAAAGTGTAAGCAGAGGTAGAGGAACTAAATATTGTAATTCCCAAGCATTTTGATTGCATGTATTAAGTATAGTTCACTGAGAGGCTAAAAGGTTCATCATGGTGTAGCTGCTTGTTTCCATGGAATGTCCCACAGTATAGCATTGTTGTATTATTATTTACAAGTTTTATTTTATGCATGATCCTGCTGCTAATGCCATAAGACAAAGCAATCGTATCTCAATTGAATCCCTAATAAAGTAACTATAAATGCTGTTACGACCCAGCTCGGCTAGGGTGAGGGAAGTAACAAAAAACACCAAGGTGGAAAATGGAATAAGTAAGTAATGTTTAATTAACAGGGATGTAAAAGGTTTAACTTAACAAAACATGGTAAAATATGTACAGAAACTAAACCAAGTTAAGAAACAACATAACAGGATTAACATAAACCAAGTTTTGTGCTAAAACGGGTCACGTGGGTTCCCAAAACGAGTGATTAACTAAGGGACACAAAAATAAACCAAAACCACAAATGTCCCAAAGAAAACCACAAACCCACAAAGAGAATCGAGTGACTAAATCAAAAGGCACAAAACAGAACGAACTAAACAAAACCGAGGTTCTCTATACGCAGAATCACAAAACAGCACATAAAAGTGACAGGAACACACACGAGATACATGCTGGCGAACAGGTGCTGTGATCTTCTTAAATAAAGGGGAGGAGGCTGGAGGCGGGGCCAGGTGACGAGACGCTCCACCAATCATTGACCAGGGCCCTTGCAGCAGGAACAAAATAGCAGCAAAGCAGACAAAAATACAAACTGAACAGTAACAATGCAATATACCAATACGAGATGATACACATATATACGATTCTGGTTTTAGTTATTGTTTTAACATACAAGGTCGTACAAGATTATTGTCGGTGGACTTTAAAGTACGAGCTGCTGTCCGTCCTTTCTCGCATACTTCAAGTGCCGATGTGTTCCTCTGTATAGACTGTCCTGCCACCCACATAATGAGAAACAGTGTTAATCTTACATTATACCAAGTGGCTTCAGTGTGAGAGCCCCTTCAAATCCTCCAATTTCCTTTTAGCGCCGCAGTCGATAAATACAGCTAAACAGAGAGTAGCGTTTGGGCTGAAAAGAACTACAAACTCTGCTAATACTTTAAGCTCCAAGGTATGCGGCAGAGCGGAGGCCGGCGGGTCTACGGGGTGTAACAGTATAGATGTGTGACTGCTGTTGATTTGGAGGTTTAAAGAGCCGCTGTGTAACTTTTCTGCCTGAGGGTCTGCTCAAAAATTCAATAATTCCTCCTGCGAATAGGGGCAACTCTCCACAGATCTGAATTGTAATGCACTGTTTAACATTCTAGACAAAGCGATGAGATTTTTATGATAGACCTTCCACTAAAATGTTACACGGTCCATCTTTATAGAGCCATTCCGCAACTTTTCTGCCTCAGGATCCGCCATATGCTCCATGGAGAAGTTATTGCTTTGCCTAGAATGTCACACAGTATGTAGTTTTCTCTAACCAGAACAGGAATTCGTGTTTTTAAAGTATTTTTGAGCAGTAAAAGCAATTAAATAGATATGTTTAATACCATACTGTGGAACATTCCAGGCAAAGCAATAACATCTCCATGGGGACAAGCATTTGGCACACACATACGAGATGTAAGGGGCCTTGAAACTCGTAATTAGGATTACTTTTAAATGAGTTTAGTGTATTTCTGTATATAAATAGCTGAAATGGCCCAGAGGAAGCTATGCTCATTTTTATTCGGTTTTGTGAGAAAAAAAAACAGAAGGATTTGCTGAACTTATAAACAAGTTTTGGCTGCACTGATGGCAATAACATAGAAACGTCTTGCAGCTTCGCCATTGGGCAAGACACTTCTCCTGCTTATCCCTATAATATCTGTGTCGTATGTGCATTTGTCCTTCATGTTTAGTGTGATTTTTTAACAGTTAAAGAGCTCATATTACACTATTTTCTGTAAGATATAATGTTGTTTCCTCATGAAAACCAGAGCTAGAGTTTGTTTTGTATCATTCACACATGTTTTAACACAAAACCTGCATATTTACATTGAGTTCAAGACAAAATGCAGCTGTAAATTTGAGCTTTTGAGATACACGCAGCCTAATAATACAATCAAAAGTGTGTTATTGAAACCAAACACAGCTCCAGATATGTTTTTGATGATGATTTAACAGAATTATGACATGACTTAAAGCTCACAGAAGTCCATTTTGCGTAATGTGGGACCTTTAATGCAGTGATAACTTAGAACTACGCAAATACAGAATAATTGTAACATGGATCATAGTTAAATAGTATTCATTTGTTTAGCATATGGAAACATGGGTGCCATTTAGAGACAGCCCCCATCTGCTTTCAGGATTGATCTAACCAAATTAGCGTCTTTTTCCCACAATGCACAAATTGAACATTACGGACATATAATGGTTGTGTTATGCTTACTAGAATCTCCAGCCGTGATGGAAGAAGTACTCAATTTTGCTACTGCAGTAAAAGTACAGATACTGGAGCAGAAAATACTGAAGTAAAAGTAAAAGTATCTATTAAAACCATTAAAGTAAAACCATTAAAGTACCAAAAATGTGCTTAAAGAGTAAAAAGTAAAAGTATTTCACACATATTTTGAGATCTAATAAAGCTTCACAGTGTTTTTAGCTGTTTTTATTTGTATATTTGTGTTTGGACTACAAATGTGGCAAAAATAAACTCCTCAGACTCATAAAAAATACATTTACTTTTCAGTCCTGTTCGAAAATGTAATGTAGAAAGTACAGATACCTGCTCTTATACCGTACGTAGTGAAACAAAAGTACAAAATATTATATCCACTTTTTATCTAAAATGTACAGTATTTTATAACATTTACCTGTGATCTCCAACCACGCCAGATTTAAAAGCAACTATTTCAACTGGGCCACACCTCTGATATATTTTTATAGAGTTATCTAAAGGTAACACTGTTTTGAACCATAGGAAAGTTTTTGAGTTTGAAATAAGAGAATTGAAAGTTCCCTTGTTCGGGTCTCTATGCCTTGAGCAGCCGGTCTGGGGGGACATGGCGCTTGGATGTGACAGCTCCGATGTAGATTTGATGTTGTTAAAGGCGGATGTCAGATTTGTGTGACAGTTTCTCCTGTTGTGGCTGTGAAGGCTGAGATTGGCGGCTCCGATGTGACAGAATGCGAGCAGCTGGGCCTTTGTTGAAATCGCGACGCCTCACACGAGAAATATTCACGGGGAATGATGAGGTGGTAATGGACTGTAATGATGAATTCCTGTAAAATCCGATGTATCTGTTAATGTTGGATCGGTTTGTGAAATTGATTGAGTGAAGTTAGAAATGCCACGCTGGGCAATTTATTCATGTTAGCGGATTTTATAGTTTGTAATAGGGTACTAAAGATGGCCTCTCTGCGCACAGTTCCAGTTCTACAAAAATGGTAGCGGGTATTTTGAGATCATTTTAAAACTATAGCCCAACAACTTCCAGCTAAAATAGTCCTGCCCAAGATTAGCTCAAGATCAAGAGATGCATGGGTCCCAACTCCACTGCCAGGTTTACCCAGTGGGGATTGAAGAAAGGGCCAAATGCAGAGGAGAGATTTACCTCGGGCTGGACAGTAAATCACTGGCTGC
>KN502459.1:1592-12986 GCA_000787155.1 Scartelaos histophorus | reverse complement strand
TATATCGTGCAGCCCTAATGGATACTTAAACTATATCGAAACTAGATACTCATTTGAGCAGGTATCGATAAAAGTCACATTCACAGGACAGAAATGAACCTTCTCTGAATAGATTAAAATGATTTTGAGCTAAGTATAAGAGCGTAGACTAGTCAGTGTTGGGGAGTAACGGATTACATGTACCCGAATTACGTAATCAGAGTACAAATTATGAGTAACTGTATTCGGTTACAGTTAATGTTTCAGTGAGTGGTAATTGGAGTACAGTTACTTTGTTGAAATAAATGGATTACACAGCGGTATTTTCCTGCTTTCACATTTTGGGCTATGTCCTTTACACCCAAACATAACACACAATAAGAACTATTAACGTCACACAAAGGATGAGGTCGCAAAACGCAAAAATCTGGTAGAAGAAGAACACTGACAGTAAATTTAAAAAACTTCATTTTCATTTTTGAATTGTTTTATAAAACCTTTTTTCCTCATGTTTTTTGTTCTTATAGGAAAAAGGGTAATTGAAAATGCTGTTCCGTGTTTTTTTTTTGTTTTAGAACATCCTCCTTTAATCAGTACAAAAATTTGAGTTGAGAAAAAGTCAAATACAAAATTAAAAGTTGCAGGATGTGCTGCTATGTTCATGTAGTTTTAAAAAGCATGACAATATCAAGTAATCCAAAGTATTCAGATTACGTTACTCACCTTAAGTAACTTGATTCCGTTACAAACTACATTTTGGGGTATGTTATCTGTAATCTGTAGGGGAATACACTTTAAGAGCAACTTTCCCAACACTGAGACTAGTATATGCTCAGCACCACTATGGAACCTACCAGAACCACTGAGGGATTACACAGATATAAAATCACATGATAATATCAAAGAAAGTACTACAACTTAATGCTGAAAATCACGTTCTATTGTCTAAATGAAGAGTCTTAGTACTGAAATTGAGTTTGACATTTTAGCAACACTCATTCCAGTTTCGGTACTTTTTCTTTTCTTTTAATCATGCCGTACTAGTTTTGGATTTGTGGGCAAATCAACAAATTTGCATTCACTCTTTTCAAATTAAAATTCATGTTCTTCGTGATCACCACTGTCCAACAAAACATGATTTGAGTTTGCCCGTCATTTTCACAAATCTCGCAAACATGATCAGATACAATACAGTAAAACCTGCCTCCAGATGTGCACCGTCACAATCAATATGGATGTTTTCTTAACGCCATCTGTAACTCTGACCTGACTGTATGGTTGCCACGCATTTGCATCGACTATCTGCAATTAAAACAGCTCTTTTTCCAAACGCATATGTACGCAGACGAATGAAAACACTGGGAAACTTTTAACTAAAGCTGAAGCACCAGGGATACGGCCATATGCCCAACAAACAATGCACAAACACTCCAAGTTCTCCAGCAGATGCCACGGAGGAAGCTGGCTCACGTCCCACTCCCTCTCTCTGACGAATCGTAATCTGATGACGGTGATGCTAACGTGCACTCGCAAAGTTTTGGCTGCTACAAATCTGCAAAGCTGCACACGAAAAGAATGCATCATCTACTCCATGCATATGATTAAAGCTAGTCTATCCAAAATGTGTTTCCATCTGGCGACACCGCAGGTGAATAGGAAAAAGTCTTAAATTTGCGGAGATCAATGTGAAACTTCCTTTGTGGTTTACTTAAGCAAATACAAGAAAAAAATGTATTACAACTTTTACATCACACATTTAGATGTAAAAATAAGGCCTTTTAAGTGTAGAACAGACCGTTATTTTGAGACATACTGTGTAGCTTTTGGGTTGGGGGTTCGTCAGATGCTTGTTTCTATGGATACGTCATTGTTCTGCCTTTAATGTCCCACAGTATGACATTAAACAGACCTGCCTTACATTTATTATATTGGTTTTAAAGCTCAAAAATATCTACAAAAACAGGCGTTTGGTTCGGACTGTGTGTGTGGAGCGGGGTGGCCTCTCCACAAATCTGACCCGTAACTTGGTCTGGTTTGGTCTCCGTGGAGATAGAAAGGTTTAATGCCATACTGTGAAACATTCCAGACAAAGCAATAATATCACCATGAGAAAAAAAAAAAAACATTTGAAAAGTTACACAATGCCCCTTAAATTTCTTGGTTCATTTTGTCATATTAGACACAAAACTATTCAAAACTACTACAACTACTCAAAATTCCCTTTTTAAATAAACTAAATCTCACTGAGAAATCGCAAGAAATTCTGAGAAAACATTCTTTGAAATGACAGTGTCCATACAACTCTATGAATGCATGTTAGATTAAATTAAGTATTAGAACATCTTTTGGTAGAGACTGGACAATTTCCACAGTTTCCACATGAAAGCTTATATACCAAGAGACCAAACTGAACAAAAAGATAGCAATTCTACAACACAATGCAATTAAATCAAATTAAATAGTGCTTTCTTTTATAGTACGATGTGGCCTTATATGTGTGTAATCATCTGTGTAATGAATGTTGCTCAAACAAAATAAAATGAAATTAAAATGAATTCCTCAGTGGTCCAGATAGGTTCCACAGTGGTCCATGGTCGTATATTAGTCTATGTGATTATGGTTATATCTAGAAAAAGTTCATTTCTGTCTTGTGAATGTAATTTTTTAGCTCTAATACATGCTCAAATGAATATCTAGTTTTAATACTAGTTTTAGCATCTGATTTTTGATACTTTTGACAACCCTATACCTACTTTTAAGGATGTCTTTTAAGAAAAAAAAAACATATTTATCCAAACTTGGTGCTATCAAAGACAAAACTATGCATGCCAAGGTTGATTAGTACCAGACTGCTGCTGTATACACCCAGGCGCTTTTGTTAAACAGCTAAGCAAAACCAATATATTCTTCTCGAGCATGGGCGTCTGTGGATTCATCCGCTTAATAAATTAGACGAGGGGAACTTTTGGAGGCTCTTCTCTTTCGCACACATTTCATTAACCCGGAGTTCATTCATTATTGGAGCCTGCGTGAGGGAAGAGCCGCAGACGCTGGAATAATTGGGGTGGAGGGGCTATGGCTAATTACTGGCTCACAACACGACGTAGACACTTCCGAGCTGCCCTGACGGAACGGAGCGCGACGGCGTGTGACGGGGCGGTCCTCTGCGGAGACGGCGAGGGGATGTGATAGCGCGACGATCGGGGTTTGGTCAATGACACGAGTGCGATCGTACGGGGACGCTAACAGGACCTGACAAGTTTACTGTCGGTGTGGCTTAGAAACAAGAACTGACAACTGCTTACAACGCTGCGGAGTTCATAGCAGTGATTTCCTTATGAATTACGGTTGTCAAGCGTACCAAAAATCTGAACCTAATCGATCCTGAAACCAGCATCGAAACTAGATACTCATTTGAGGAGGTATCGATATTAAAAAGTCACATTCAGAGCACAGAAATGAACTTTTCCTGAATAGCTTTAGAATGATCATGAGTTGTACCAGAACAAGTATAAAACTGCATAGACGAGGCATGTTCAAACTAATTGCAGCCCTCACACCAGTTTTTCTTGGCTCTCAGGCTTCTAGGTGAATAGACCCATATTACATTAAGCCAAGGGTGGGAAATTATTATTTTATTCCATGGGGCCACATGAAGAAAGGTCTGGTGGCTCGGTTTAACCTGTTAGAAATATTCGCTGTATTGAGCCCCAGTCTATGGCCCTTGATCGGCACTGCATTTTGTCTGAGTTTTGAAATGTGGTTCTTAATGCAAAAAAGTTTAGACAACTCATGCATAGACTGCAGTTTACAGTGTTTCAAAACTTTTTTTCTGGGCACACATTTTTAAAAAGTCACAAACCTTCAGTCAATGGACATTGTTCATAAATCACAAACTAAAGGAGGATTTGATCTTTACTGAACATTAATGAGAATATTTTATTATTTAGTATTGTTCAAGTTTTAAACAATGAAAAACAGAATTGGCACCAGCAATAAAAGGGATCCATAAGTCGCCTATTCCTTGTGTTTTGTATGACAATAGATCAAATATAATCTAAAACAACCCTAAAAAAAAATCTCTTGTGACCCACCTGAGGGCTGCGACTCAATGGACTACAGTATATGCCCATGGACCACTATGGAACCTACCTAGATGATAATGCTACATTCTATTGTGCTTGAGACTCAGGAAAAAACAACCTTCACCTTGTGAAAGTGCAATCGAATGGCCAATCAAATCTGGGTTCCGAGACACAAATTTGGACTAATTCGGAGCAGCCAGAGTCAGATGGATTTCTGAACATGTAATAGTCAAACTGCCATAATTCGCCAACAGCTAACATTAGCTAAAAGACAGCAGGAGGTGCCTGACGTTAACGATACATAATCTAACAAAATAAACATTAAACTTTCTCAGGCATTAATTTTTTCCTGACTGTCGCAATGGAGCGCATTTACATCTTGGGAGAACTGACTCATTTTTATCAACTACCGACATTTAATAGAATGCAGCCTAAGAGCACATAGTAATATAAAACAAAGTACTATGATTTAGTGTTAATCACATTCTATTGTCTACAGAAAGGTTTTTTGTTTTTTTGTGATTCAGTTTTGATAAGTCCATTCCTTAGTATTGAAATCAAGCTTGCAATTTTAGTATCATGACAACTGTAGTGACAAGTTTAAAACAGAACAGACAACTGCTAAACACGTCCAGTGTATTTTTATACACACACACAAATGTAAATGATCCATAGATCCGTGTTTTGCATAGCCGAGATAGTGGTTACGACATATTCTGGCCCTGGTCCATGGAGTAGTTCAAGTCTTATTTGGGTTAAGCTGTTTACACAAGTGTTTGACGCCTGGTGAATGGGTCTGCTGCTGCCAGGTTATTCTGGTAAACCCTAAATTATTCAGGACAAAGATAGGAAACACGCGCGAGTAGTATCCACCATTTATAGGGCCATTCATAAAGAGTATTATTACTACTACTACTACTACACCCAAGTCATGGGTAAGTATAGAAGATGTATTTTGGTGTTTTCGTGGTTATTTCAATCAACTGTGGACTTCAGGTAAATAATTATAGGGTACTACATCTCTAGTGTTGTCATGATACAAACATTTCTAACTTGATTTCAGCACTAAGTGATACCAATAGTCAATACTCAATACTGATTCCAATACCACAATGATAAAAAAAGACTCTTTGGAAAATAGAATGTCATTTTCAAGCTTTAATCCTCATACTTTCTTTATCAAGTAGGTTCCACAGTCGTCCATGGGTGTTTTTTTGTATCGATACTTGCTCAAAAAGAGTATCTAGTTTTGATACCAGTTTTAAATCAATTCGAATCAGATTTTTGATACTTTTGCCAACCTACTCTCTATTACCATACGTAGTTACAAATTGACCAATGAAATCAAATTGGTTGAAGAGGATAATCAACTTTTTGAATAGGTCCTTAACAGCAATTAACCATTCAAACATGGATAATTCTATAAATCGAAGAGTCAAAGGTCCTCAAAATGGCGTCCATAGGAGTTGTTGTGATTAAAACCCATAACGACATGTATTTCAATGTTCGAATGTCTTTTGCAGTCCACCGAATATTAAAAGGTGAAGAAATGTTCTGAAGAATGGCATTTAATTTAACTATCTCCATGGACACAAGCAGGCCACATCACCAGACCAAGTTACAGGTCAGACCTATGGAGAAGTGCTCCCGTTCACAGAAATAATGCAATAATATCCCAGACAAAGCAATAAATTTCACCACTGAGATAAGCAGAAAGTGAACACTCCACCAGAAAAGTTACACAATTACAAAAAAATAAAAAATAAATGAAATTATTTTGCTAAATAGACTTGCTTTTCAGTTCTAAAGGCAGTTTTAGCAGGAACACAAGCAAACATGAATGCTCTTGTATCTGATCTATAGACAGCTGTGTCCAGTCCACCACTCCCTGCGCATTGGGACTATTTTTACAGTGGAATGGCCTTATATTAAATGTCATGTGTCATCGCTTGATCTGATTTCACATTTGAAGAGATGCTGCCATCGCCGTTTGAAGGAAATTCTTGAGTTGTGTCCAGAGATTCCTGGGAGACTCCGTTATGCCTGCAGGACCCAGTCAGCGCTGGTCCAACATTAAATACACTTTTCTTTCCACTGATTTGTCTTGTAGGGTTAGCTGGAAAATTTTAAGACATTTGTTAAACTTACTGGGGGAAATGTTTGTTGATATTCGTAAGAAGACCACAGGATGTTGAGGGGAATGGGTCAAAAGGCTGGGTTATGTTAAGACTGAATGTTTTTGGGTACCAGTACTTTAAAGTTAGCTCCTTTTTGTAAATAAAATGTTAATAAATAAAGTTAAAGGACTGATATCGGCACTGGAACTGTTAAAGTTTGATCAGTGCATCCCTAGTCGTTTTTTTTTTTTTGGTCGATCCATATGGTCCATCCTATAAATTACACACACAAGCTTTATTTTACTTTAATGTGAAGACTACACAGGTCTATTAAAGGTTTGTAGTAATTTAAATGTCATAATTTGGGGGAATTAAGCAAAATTCTCCATGCATATTGGCCAAAAATATCGCCATCGGTTTCTCTGGATTCTAAACTATTAGTATCAGCCATGAAAAACCAATGTAACCCCATGTATACAGTACAAAATTGAAGGACGTGGCAAGTACAGAGCAGTGGCCATGTACCAGTGGTAGTCAAATGCAGTTAGATAAAAGGCAATGACGAATAAAGATGACTCAAACGCGCATGAATCACTCTAAATACAACTTCGAGAGGGTAAATGAGAAGGAGCAAACAACTATAGCCAGGTTAAAGCTGTAAAAAGACCTGCATTTTGTCCGCACCCTCATCTGAACCCGGAGACTACGTGCTGCATTATAATTCCTGACCAGGTTAAACGGGGGGCCAGGAGGCAACTCTAACCACCTTGTACGCATGTTTCTTACAAGCCCTGGGCATCTGCACGGAGGAGAGCCTGACCTGAAATATGGTAATGCAACTTACACCGAATCAGCTCTGAACTTGTGCGCAAAGGCAAGACCAGACGGAGTGTATAAATATAATACATTTCTTGGTTTAAAAATCAAGTCTCTTCACGATGGAAATAAAGGAAATGTTACGGTGTCTAAGAAACCAGACCTATTGTTCATCACCTGTTCTTTCTTATCTCCCTCCCCGCACAATGAGGCGCTCTCGCATTCAAAGTCGGCACAAAAGAAAGAAGGTGGAAGTTATCCTTATGAATCTGGCCGGGTTTTTCTTTTTCTTTTATGCTTATGTCGACAGCTTGTCTGATGGCTGGAAAACGCGTCTGTGGTTGTGGTTGCGACTGCAGACGACCTTGAGAGGCAAAACGGGACTTTTCCATTGTGCTTCAGAAGGAGGTATTAAAAGGGGTAGAATGCCTCGTGTTATTTGAATTACTGCGACTTATGGTATTCAAGTAGTTTTCTTGGAGGCTGCAGTTTTTGATGTATCCCAACTTATTCTGCATGAAGCTGCTAAGTTTGTAGCTTAGATCTGTACAAACATGCTCTGAAAAGTGATTCTTGTATCAGTTTTAGTTTCTCTTTTTTTGTCAATTCTTCTAGATGCTTTTAAAACATGAATTTTTGCCATAATTACATTACTAAATGCGCAACTTTTCTGGTAGAGATGTTATTGCTTTGTCTGGAATTTTTCACAGTCTGGTATTAAACCTTTCTATGTTCATGGAGAGGAAAACAGACCAAGTTACAGGTCAGATCTGTGGAGAGGCGACCCCCTCACAGTCAGAACTGCTGCTTTTCTAGGTAATTTTGAGCTATTAAACCACATGTTACTGAATAAATGTAATGTAGTGCGGTTTCATGTCAATACAGTGGAACATTTTAAGCAGAACA
This sequence comes from Scartelaos histophorus, assembly GCA_000787155.1. NCBI lineage: Eukaryota > Metazoa > Chordata > Actinopteri > Gobiiformes > Gobiidae > Scartelaos > Scartelaos histophorus. The sequence continues at coordinate 5,083 of KN502459.1, read as the reverse complement.
ATGACAAATCCATAGAAACATGCAGTTGATGGACGCGTAAAGGTGCACTGTGTAGCTTTTTGGTTGGCGACCCATCAACTGCATGCTTCTAATTGCAAATCAAATCGCAATGCTCATAAAAGCTACACAGTGCACCTTTAAACTAATTGCAAATCTCACCAGAAAAATCACAGTTCAATATATTTACCAAATCGTTGGTCCCTATGTCATACCAGTATTGCCGTCGTTTATGCTCATTTCCCTCTTCAAAAAACTCTTCTTAAGTTGGCTATAGGTCTCTTGTTTCTTTGACCTTTGACCCTTAACCTACACTGCAAATTTCTCTGATCTGGCCAAGATTTTAAAACTTATATCGGGTTATTCATCTTGTTTTCAGACTTACTAGTTCTGAATCTGCTCATTCTAGTCTAGAGGTAGTTTATTTTCAGAGAACTTGTCAAGTAAAATTGTCTTGCTGCCTGGACAGATAATTTCACTACTTTTAAGTCATTTTCTGATAGCTGTTTTTGTTTATACCTTAGACTTTGGCCAAGCAGTGTATACTGAACACAGATGCAGCCAATTAAAGCTGGAAAAGCTGATTTCCAAACTGTAACGGTGCAGTAGGTATTTATTTCAGCTTATTCACATTACAGATTGCTCACGGGTATGAATTTTGGTTCTATTGTAATTCTATGTGCTCTTATATTTGTTCTGATACAGCTCAAGATCACACAGCTGAAGCGATTGAGCAAAGGTTCATTTTGTTTGTGAATGTGACTAATGTAGTTTCAATACCTGCTCAAGATTCGATGCTAGTTTAAGTATCCATTAGTATCCGATTTTTGCTCTTATTGACAACCCTAGATTCAGGCTCATCTGAACTGCACCTGCCTCTGTACCCACCTGTCCTCCTCTCTTTCCTTTCATCTCCTTCCTCCTCTTCTACTTCCTCCTCCTCAGATCCTCACAGTGGAAACCTCCCTGAGCCTGACTGCTTTATCCCCTTCTGTCATTTGTATCTGCGCTCACTGCCGCTCGCTGTCCATTTATCCGCACGGAGCCTCCACTTGGCACAAACCATCACTTTCAACAACAGTCCCCGAGAATCACCGCCACATCGCTCCACTGACGACTGGCAACACATCCGGGCGCCCTGCCAGAGGAGAGAGTGGAGGAAAGAGAGCGAGACAGGGAGAGGCGAGAGGGGAGTGGGGAGGGCATGGGGGAGTTTGAGGGTGGCTGCTAAGGAGATAAGCTTTAACTCACCCAAAGAGGCGGCTGTTGAATTGAACTGTTGTATTTCTTTACTACCACTTGCAGCTGAAGATGTTACAGAGCTCCCATCGGGCTGCTCTACTGTAGTTTCAAACCTAAAACATAAACGGTGCGCTATTTCTCCTCACCCTATTATCCAATTCGTGAGTTTTAGACCACGCACTTTTACACTAGGAGAGGGTGATATTATAAAACGATGGCTTTTTTTTTTCCCCCCTAATACCAAACGCGGCAATCTCTATAAGTGTTTTGGTTGTGGTTCAAACAGATGTGGTTCAACGGATAAGGAAATTAATCACAAAAGGTTTAAAAAACCCCAAAAAAAGAGATTTGTTTTTATTTAGATTCACTTTGCAGCTTATATAATGACGACACAATCAATTTTATATTCTAATTTTGTATCTTGGTAAATATTATTTGTGATATTATTCATTTTTCAATACATCTTCCATCCCTTTTTGATATTCTTGATACCTCCACATGATGGTATGTAATGTAACACACTAAACGTATTGTAGTGTAAAACCACAGTCATGCAAATTGTATGATATGAACAAAGTAAACAGATTTGTTTTCCTTCTTATTTTTCTTATTGTTTCAACTTCAAAAAATTAGGCAAAATTTGAGTTTTCAGTCAAATTTTTAGTCAAATCTAGTTTACTCAAATACTAAAAATATCCAAGTTCAATCTGTATATTTTTTGTACTTAATGTGTCACATTAAGAAAAACAAGAAACTTCAAACTGGCTCTTTCCATGTTTTTGTTCTGTCCCCAAAATGGTCAGTTTTGTCAGTTTTTACACATAAAATACGTTATGAAAACATTACATGATTAAATACTTGCAATATATATATTTTTCTTACATTTATGCAGGTACACTAAAGGAAAATTTTCAAATTGAAATCTCCTAGTTTAGTTTTTTTTTTCTAGTTGCAGTGTCTCACTTTAACTTATTTCTGACTAAATACCAAATTCAAAAGGTGCATTGTGTAATACTGGTGGAGAGTCCGTCAAATACTCTTCTCCATGAATGTGTTATTGCTTTATCTGGAATGTTTCACAGTATGGCATTCAATCTTTCTATCTTCACAGAGACCAAACCAGACCAAGTTACAGTCAGAACGCCTATATTTCTAGGTATTTTTGACCTGTAATTGAATAAATGTAAAGCAGAGCTGTTTAATGTTATACTGTGGAACATTCCAGGGTGAGCAATGACATATTCATAGAAAAGACGACAAATCCCCAACAAAAAATAGTGCAGCTTTAAGTAAAAAACTTGCACCAAATTTAAACCCCCAAAACACATGCTAATAATCACTGTCCTTCATTAGTGCGAACATGTGTCTTATTAGACCAGGCCTGATATTTCATGAGTGTGTGGAGACCGGCTGAGCCTGTAGAACAGCAGTGTCCAAAAACACGACGTAACCTCAAATCTTTGGCCTTTAGTCCGTCCCCGGCTGCTTGTCCCTTCTGTTCGCTGGTGTCCCCGAGGTCCCGAATGTGTCCAAGTTTGTCCCCTGCATATGTACTTGCTCTGGCATCATTACAGCTCAAAATCCTGCTCTCTACATAAATAAACACTAATTGGCATCTAATTTTCCTTGCTCGAGCTTGCTTGATTCAGTGCCTTCAGGGCCCCGATGCATTATTCATACGAATGGCAAAACAGCTTTATGTAAAAAAAATAAAAATAAAAATTAATAATAAGAAATGCACAAAAAATACATACTAAAAGTAGTACTATAAAATACTAAAAGTAAAAAAAAATACAAAAAATGCATATACTTACAACAGAATGCAAACAAAAAAATATGAGCCAATAATACTAAAAATACAAACTAAAAACACTTATACATACTAAAAATATGCACTAAAAATGCGTACAAAAATTACATACTAAAAAAAATTAAAATAATACTTACTACAAAATTAAGAAAAAAAAAAGTACAAAAAATACTTACAACAAAATGCAAACAAAAACTATGAGCCAAAAAAACTAAAAATACCAGAAAAATCACATACTAAAAAAATGCTTGCAAAATATAAAAAAACCTTAAAAAAAATAATAAATGCACAAAAAATACATACTAAAAGTAGTGCTACAAAATACTTTAAAAAATACTTTTAAAAAGTGCAAAAAATTAAAATACAAACTAAAAAAACAACTTATAATAAACACTAAAAATACACTAAAAATGCGTACAAATATTAAATACTAAATTAAATA
>KN502457.1:0-24805 GCA_000787155.1 Scartelaos histophorus | reverse complement strand
TCTTTCCTTTGCCATTGTACTATCTTAATCTGAATCATTGTACAAAAACTTATAGACTAACTGCCTGGACTAAGTTTAAAAATTCTAATCAATGCTGCAATAGTCATAAAGACAATGAATCATTTTGCTGCTGCGCTTTGGTTTGTGGTTACACATACTCCCAGTGCCTTGCTATTCATGGTTTGTGCATTTGAAGAGGATTCCAAATGAAAGCAAGTTTTGCCAAGTCCTGTAGTCATTGGAGAGCTTTCTCTGCTCTTCAATCTGTTGCAAAATACAAGATAATTAACTTCTCAACCATATTTTTCTGAATGGGCAAGTGTAGTACATAACCATTCACTTGCATGGATAATATTTTTCAGTTGTGTGGATTTACTCATTTACCAGCCAGAGTTTGTGTTAAGCCTTGCGTGTGATTCTGTATGAAGGCATTTCAAGGTTGGTTGACTCGCTAACTCGTGTTCCTGTGCACACAAACATTTTCTCCTCAGTTTTTGTGTTAGTGTTAGCCCAGATTGATTCTTTTCAGTCAAGGTAAGTACAGACAAGCTATCAAAAGCAAACTACCAGTATCATACCAGCATTTCAAATTTCAACATTAAAAATATGTAGAACTAAAGTAACTATTCGCTATTATCATTTGATAGTGTTATTTTGGTCCCTCACCATAATTGGAAAAACATATATTTCGCTGTTCACTAATCACTGCCCTGTATACCTCTTAATGTACATAAAATAGATCAATTAAATTATTGTGATTTTTAAAAGCCATATTCTCAGGACAGTCAATGAGCCAAGGTGTAAGTTTGTACCATTTGCTGGGGTCTGAGATGTTGAATATCAGTGCAATCTGATACATCACCAAATCTGCACAGAATGAGAAAGTATCGTAATAGAGACGAATGTGAGATCAGGAAGAGATTTGAGAAGAGTAATTCAGAGGTTTTTGCAGACTTCCGTGAAGATGATTGTAGAATTATGTCGTCCAACAACAGATCTTCTACTTCAGTGTTTTTTTTTACTTCAGAATAACACAGAAACTGATTCACATTGGAAACTTATGCTTAAACTTGCTCAATCTTATGCTTATGCTTAATTTTAATGAAAAATGTATTTATTACAAAAGTCCGCCATACTTTACAGGAGAATTTGCTTCACCCAGAATTTGGGGAGGTGACCGGACTTTTGGTCTTCAGTTGTACTCCAGCATTTTCACCCATATTATCCATTTGAATCCTTTGCAGAGTCCACAAAACAACACTATTGATCCAGTTTGAAGCTTTCTTTAAACAGTAAAATTTAGAAGTGCAGTGCACTGATCTTAAGTCTCAGAGCGCGTCACTTTAGTGCAAACAAGAGACAGCTGACACGAGGTGCGCTCAACACTTTTATCTTAAGGTTTGTGGTATCTCGCTGCAGCTCAGAGGATTGTAAGATTTAAAATCTCATACAACTGTTGCCGCGCTTTAGATATTTAGAAGGAAGGATATAAAGAATGTGCGTGTGCCCCCAGATATGAGGAAACCATACTCAACCAAACATTACTTTTACTGGTAACTATTGTAATGATGACATCTTCTTAATTATAACACAAACATACGCTTACTTTAACAAGCCAAGGAATTTATCAGCTCTGGCACAGCTAAGATAAGATAATAGCCATGAACTAATTTTTTGCATAGATGGCTCTTGGATGTTGTAACCATGTGCTCATAATTGTTGCTAGAGGAACGCTTTGGCCCTACCTCCATGTGTGACTGTCCCCTTTTGACATTTGAGACCATCATATTCATACATAGGTCTTCAGCCCCTCTGCCTGCTGTCCTCCCTGCAGCTTTCTGGCTGATCATATTACACGTTGAATCATTGTGATGCATAAATTTGCACACTAATGGGGTGAAATGTTATGTTAGAAGATACATAGCACTGTTCGCAGGAAGAGTCTCGTGTTTTGTGGAGTTGTTGACATGTAAAATGTGCTAATTAGAGCTCAGAATAGAAACTAGATTAACACATGTTTTTAAATAAAGGTAGAATGGGTTCATTTTAATTTAGGCAAAATAAAGCCATATTTACGTTTTTTGAATGTACAAAACACCTTCATTAGTTTCCTGCTGGCTGTTTGTCTTACCATTAAACAGACAGTTACACACCCACCTTCTTTTTAACCATGTGTCATTGTGCTAGACTGCCTTTGAGGCCCACGTTCTTATTTTTACCATTTGCTGGATTCAAACTTGTGAACAATGGCTGCAGAGTCCATAATGACAAATCTGCATCTTAATTAATCTGCATGTATCCCAGGGCACATTTTCTTCGTCATTTGAACATGACTTTTAATTAGTTAATTTGCAGAACAATGCCTTTTCCATGCTCCACTTCTCCAGTACAGAGGATTTAAAGAACGTGGGCCGTATTTGTTAAGTATAATTTCATCAAACATTTGGAAAACATGAGCTAAATGCTATCACTACAGTCGAAGTAGGTCAATGGTGTTCAATGATTTGCCACAAGATTAAACTAATTTAACTGGAGACCATTTCTTTTATGATACTCATCGTCTAAAATATCTATCTCATATAACATGAAAGGTGGTGTTTTTTTAATTAATTAACAATTCATTAATTATGGCACCATATTGCGCAATAACATGATTGTGCACATTTAAGAAAGAATATCTGTTTGGTTTTTTGTTTTGTTTTTTCCTCAGGCCAACTTTGTGACCTGAACAGCACAAAAGATTATAAAATATGTCAGAATCTCATCTTGTCACATACTGGTGGTCCCATCCCCACCATACCCATGAATCCTGCAGTACAGTTCTGATATCAGTACTTTTAATGGCTTCATTATGTTGTATATGAATATCAGTAACAGTGCATTACTGACCTGCCAGAATAGAAACGAATTATTTTAGCTTCCTCATTATTATGGGCTTCTCCATTATATCACAATACATATGTTATGGTGAGTACATATACAGATATTTAACCCAATCCTCTGAAGTTGGGCTGCAGTATTGGACTGGTAGATTATAGAGCATCAGCCTGTCTGCTCCTCACACACATATGAACTTGTCAGTCTGACTGTGACTGTTCGCACTAATTAAAGGTTAGCACATCCTTCCTCTGAGCAAGTGAGTGGAGTGTTATTAGCACTTTCTGTGGGAGTGCTCTGATGGTTATAGATAGTTATAGCAGAGTTTCACATACAGAGACCTGTGAAAACCGTATGGAAACAAACTGCAGAGTGCCTATGACAAATCATTTCTGCAAGTCCAAGTTTATGCCGGGTTGCATTGCCGTTTGTGGGCAAAAATGAACGCGTGAGCATGCCTCTTTAATCTAACCACTACGCAGGTCACACTCACCCCTCAATTATTCATCAGCCTGTTTCTATGGCAACAGCTGGAGCCGTGTGTTACAGAGGTGGATGACTGATGGTAGCAGGGCCAGACACAGACATGGATGAATGTATCACATGACTTAATACTGTTACTGTACAAATGTTTCGACTCTGACTGAGAGGTTATTTAAAAGCTGGTTTTGTCCAATTTAGTTTAAAGCCTGGTTAAGTAAATAACGAAAACAAGTTGCAAGTTTCACCAAGTGACAAATGTGACCACACTGACACCGTTCAATATCAGGCTTTGTGACAGATACTTTCTAGGGTTCTGAATCAATTACATTTCCTGGATAGTTTTAGTATGGTCTTCATATTGGAACAAGTATAACACCTCAATATTAAAGGACTATTATTTTATGTTGAAAATTTGATTCTTTTTTATGTGTGAGATTATTAGTTAAGTTTATTTGTTTATTTAACAGGGACACTACACATAAAAACATTGAGCTACACAAAGAGATCATATGTTTGTGCCAGGTTATTGCAAAATTCCTAATTTCCACCTTCAGTCCCTGGACAGGTAGATGTCATGAATGGCTTACATAATAATATCAATAAAATGAAATACAATGTAGATTAATGCAATCATTCATCCAGTCAATCAGTAAGTAAAATTAGTCCCATTCAGTCTCAGTCATCACATTCAGACACTATTTACAGGGAAAATTAATGTTAGTTAAAAGCCATTGTTTGGCCAGGTGTGCACACGTTTCATAATTTGTACATGATATAATTTCATGTAGGAGGGTGTTTCAGAGGCCTGTTGCTCTGCAGGAGCCATAGGCTGACCAAAAGAGGTTCTGCATCTTGGAACACTGCTCTCTCCTCTGGCGTGGACTGTGTGGCAGGTCTTCTCTGAAGTCTGCACCACAAACATTCTCAGTGGGGGAGCAGCTGAATTATAAATGATTTTAAATAAGGTTAACGTTATCAAAATTGAATTTGTTTTATTTTACAAGTAATAATTGCCAACATCTTGCCTGTCACCCGATTTAAAAATATGGATCATTATGGCAGGTTTTAGGGTTCCAGGAAACACAGCCTCATAGGGAGAAAACTGGTATCAAGTCCATATAAATCCTTTGATTTACTATTATTCAGTGAATAGATAATCTTCCCAGCCATGATTTCATTTGTTGCCCAACTTTGATTTCATTTGTTGGATACAGGCTAAAGTTGAATTGTTTGCTGATAGGAATAGAGGGAATAGTTTGAATGTTCTGAACCAATTTAAGCACTGAATTTTAAAACTATATTAATTAAAATGTATTGCTATTACCAAAGCATCATCAATAACATTTCCATTCATTTTAAGACTGATATCAGCACATCTGCTGTTTTCTTTTGCCAGTAGTTTGTCAGTAGTTTTCCACATGAAGAAAAAGGTTGGCTTTGGACTGTCTGTGACCGTAACTTTATTTCTCAGACTTGTGAAAATTAGATGATTAGTAGATAATCCAGATTTTGAGAATATTTTTAAAGGCATGTTTTGTTTTTTCATTAGGTTCTAAATTTTATTGTTGAACCATGGTACATTTCTTTTTACATTTGATTTTCTGGCAATGTTTTTGTTGTATATATTAATAGAATATTGTTTATTGTTTAACTGTCATTAAATCATGACAGCCCTGCACACAGGATTTATTTATAATAATATTAGAATTAGATCTATTAAAGTTTTAGAGGATTTGGTTATATGTGTGGGCTTGTTAAACATTTGTGTCATGTGAAATTATTCTGTTATTTCCTTTAATTTATTCCTACAGGAGTTTTCAAGCCAGTTTATAGTGTGACTTCCTTTCCATCACATTGTTTCACTACTTTATCCAAGGAGACAAAGAACACATTTGTAGCATTTGGGGGTTGATACATTACTAATGCACAGAATGTAATTTCAGGAGAGAGATTACACACATTCCAGATTACAGCTATCAAAGTCCAACTGTTCAGTGCAGTTGTAGAGACCAGTCTTTGAGGAATGGTTTATTTTTGTCTTTTTGTAGTTAACAATTTACACTAGTGTTTCCCGCTGTGTGTTGCCAAGCTTTGTCCAGTAGGGGGCAAGAGAGATCAGAGGAGATGCTTCAAAGATGAGCAGACAGCCTTGAGTGTTGGGGTATGTGCAGTGTTCAGTGGATGCACACAGATGTTATGGTAACATTTACACTAATACCTTTTACTCTCACTAACACTAATCCACATTAATCTGCTGCTGGAATACTGACCTACATGTTCAACCACTCACCACCTGCGTCCTGACTGCACCTCAGCCAATCACAGCGCACACAGCACTCTGGATCTTTGACTATTGGCTGTGCACTGTCAAATAACTACTACTACTACTGTGACAGGCACTACCCATAATCTCCTTTTGTTATTTGCCTGTTATATTAAATACTCAATGAATGCACATCAAGGATTTTAATATGAACTGTTGAGGAATGTAATAAACTCGGGAATAAACTCAGACAGCCCTCTCTCCCCAAGGCCTGGTGATTACTCAAAGATTTCTTGCACATTTCAATTCGAAGCCTCAAGGACAGGCCCACCCGGACAGTAATATTTCACCAAAATTAATATTTGCCGAGTTTTCTATTGCGTGTTACATTGGCATTTTATCAATGGCACAGCTTCAAATAATTCTCTTTTTAAAATAACAATTTAAACACCTGCACAAGTATTTAGCTGCAGGTTATAAAATATGAAAGATGCTATTGATGTCGATATGTCCCATGTAAACACAAACGTATTGATTTCAAATGCTCATCGTTGCTACGTTGCTACCGTTGCTGAAGAAAGTGAAATATTTATATTTCAAGGAGCACCACACAGTTTTTCTGGTCTAGTATAAATAATTCATGAGGCCAAGTCAGAGGTCAGATCTGTGGAGAGACGAGCCCACCCACAGTAAGAATCCAAGGCGTATTGAAGAAGTGTAATTTGGTGTGAAATATTCCAGGCAAAGCAGTAACATCTCCATAGACAGAAAAGTTACACAGTGCACCTTCACTTTAAACTAAATTATACAGACCTAGGCTATATCTAGACTTAGTGGACCTTTACAATGGATGTTTATAGGTTTTGTTTTTTTCAGATTTAATGGATTTGTCATGGTGGGCCTACTGGAAAACTTGGTGTGTGTGTGTTTAGGCCTTGGTGTGATTTGTTGATCCTTTGACTCTGCTCATCTCCCCATCATCAGATTCACTCTTGATTTCCAGACCATTGTTACACTACTCTCCACTCAGTTCATTTAATCCTTCTGTGTTTTCCCCTCTTAACTGTGCATTAGTCCATTTGCGCGACCATTTCCTCTTGTGTATATCCTATCCTCCAGCTGCACCGACCCATTATAGCATCAGTGGGCTACAGCAGTCTTCTCCCCATCACTCCTCGCCTCTCCCTTCTGCGCAGACTCCGACCCCCACCCCTCTCCGTGCCTCCTTTTCCCCTATGCTTCGTTTTCATGGTGGAGCATCACATCTGCAGCGCACTCATCCACTCACACACACACACACACACATACACAGTGGGCTGGGAACTGGAATCGCAATGGTTCATTTGTAGCGTCTTCATAATGGTTGGAATCTGAGGGGCTGCCGGTCCATCGCTCCAGGAGAGAGAGGAGAGGACGAAGGTGTAGTTTGTGACGGCGGCATCTGCATGGCGCTGCAGCGGGGGGAGGCGACGCTCGGCTCGGCTTCATCATGATCGCCGTGTCGTTTAAATGTCGCTGCCAGATTCTGCGCAGGGTGAACAAAGGTAGAAGCTCGCATATGGCAAATGTTTCCGTGCGTGCGTGTGGACGGGCGCAGGACTCGACATTGGAGCGTGTTGTGTTTGTCAGGGGCCATAGACTTAGACAGGGGCGCGCGTGTGTGTTTGGGTGACTGGTCGTGCACGTGTGGAGCTGGTGTTAGACGCGCTCCTGGACGCACCGGGTCGATGTTCGCTGGTTTCTTGAGGAGACCCTCAAACTGACAGTGGTATAGAAAAAGGAGGCGGTGAGATGTAGGGCTTTGCATCTGATTTTAATGAATGTGATATTCATGGTGATTTAACCAGGGAGAGTCAGATGATTGGAGTAGAAAAGAAACCACTCTGCGTGATGCTCAGGGATCCCTTGGAATACAACCTCTAATGGTTTACTTTTTTTTTTTTTTCATACTTGCGAAAAGTTTTGCAACTCACACTTTTGTAGTTTTCTGTCTGAAACAGAAATGTAAATCATTTAGAATCTTTTTAGGGACTAATTTAAAGACATCTGCCATCATGCTTCATCATCATCATCATACTCCTTGAAATTAGTTACAAAAAGGATCAGTAGTATTCATGATGATCTAATCCAGACTTTAAACATACATTATTATTCATGAATCGTGCACGTTCTTTAAAAGCCTACTACTCATGCTACTCTGAGATTTCACTTATGTGCATGTAAATTATGTATTATGTTTTATGTTTTATCATTTGAACTCAAACTTCAACAGAACTATGACTTCTTGTTTCTTTATTCATATTCATCTAATATTAACAATACTATATATAGCTTGATGTTCCATCAAGAACTAGACCTGCATTGAAAATGGCAGTGGCTTTATCGTCACCTCTGTAGCTTGCTAAGCATCTGCCCATTTGCATTTATTACTTAATACAAATGTCAAAATGGTATTACTGAATGTAACATTGACACTCAAAAGTAGCAAATTGCAGCACTTCTTGGCTAAAGTCTTTTTAGACACAGCCTGTGCATTGCTCAAAACAGAGAGTACTATGTGATTGTAGAGTGTGGATGAGACAGAATGAGAGAGATGCTGTTGTCCTACATCTGGAGGAAGAGGAGGAGGAGGCTTAGCTTTCATCTTCAGTTATCTACAGTCTGTGCGCATGTGTTTGTGTGTGTGTATATTTCCATTGTGTCTCTGTGCACTGCTGCTGAACTGAAAACACAAGCGCTGTAGATATCAAACAGATTAGCACCAACTGGGGCCAAATCATATGGTGGAAAATAGGACACCAGAATAAAAACAATTATGGCCCTAGGGTGGGTTACAGAAAATTGTAGTTGGCAAATCCAAACTTTTTTCAAATAAACACAGGTTCAACATGATCAAATACAGGTGGCACATTAATGACTGGCACCAATGTATTTATACATTTTAAACATTTTCCAAACTGCGGGAGTTAAAATGTGTACTTCTGTGGTGAGTAATGAGCATTTTTCCGTTCTGTTTGTTGCAGATGAAGGGCCGTACACCAAACACTCAGGGGGGTCTAGACCTCCGGATGGAGCGCTGGCTATTAGGAGGCAGAGTATACCAGGTAAAACTTGAATTCCCAGTTTATGATGTTCGTATTTTGTTTGGCCTCTCTTTGATTCATACACTTTATTTAATCATGCCCGGAGAAAATAACAAACCCAAAATAAGTCTTACCCCCCCAGACAAAATACCTGAAGAGGCTGCATGTTTGTACAGCCTCCCTACACCCACCTGGAGGCAGTGTCCTACTTTCAGCATGTATCTAAAGCTTAGAGTAATTCTGTAATAAAGATGAACCTCTCTGCATTGTCTTGGGGAAGCTGTCAACAAATTACTGTCTGTCACAGAAAAAGTTTTGAATGCCCCAGGAAAAAAGTGTGGAAAAACTAAATATACTAAAATTATAAAAGGTTATACAAAACCAGGTAGATAGACCACAATGCACTAGGGCTGCTAGACTCTGAATAAGTTATCTTCTGTGATCTTACTCAAACATTCATATTTATTACAAAATATTTTTAATTAACAATTTCCTGTCCTAACTGTAGATTGTATGCTTTTAATAGAAACAACAGTGTCTTAAACCTTTTTTTATTTTGGTAAAAAAGCAAAGCCAACAATGAAACATCTGTCACATGCTAATTTGTAATATCTTCATGGTTACACTGGGCACATATGTTTTGTTGTCGACTTGTTCAGAAACACCTCTTCTACTTTTGCCCATTAAATATTTTACGTATCTGATGAAAAATGTATGCATGTTTTTGTACCAGAATTTTTAATACATTTATTTCTGTGTGCTGAAAGAAAAATAACACAAAATGGCATAATACATACATTTTAATGAATTGTTTTGCTTATTATGATAAATCCTCTATTGTAACTGTCCTTGTGGTTCAGATGAGTTTCGCGGATGCTCTGTTGTGGAGTTGATGAAAAAAGAAGGCACGACACTCGGTTTGACAGTTTCTGGAGGCATTGATAAGGATGGGAAACCACGAGTGTCAAACCTTAGGCAGGGAGGCATTGCAGCCAGGTAATATACCATCATATGTGCTTTATTTCATTTTGCTATACAGAACTCATCCTTTGCTATGCATAAGTTGTTGAATAAAAAACTTTTTGTGCAGGAGTGACCAGCTCAATGTGGGCGATTATATACGCTCTGTTAATGGCATTAACCTGTCTAAGTTCAGACATGATGAGATCATCAGCCTTCTCAAAAACGTCGGGGAGCGAGTGGTTTTGGAGATTGAGTACGAATTGCCACCTGTCTGTAAGTATTGCCATGTTACATAGATCTGCTTTAAGACATGAAGCAGATCTATTCTGCTTCATGTAAGAGAGCCTCAATCTATTGTGTGACTATAATAATGTTGAAGTCAGTGACACTTCATGTGCTGTGTAACTGTGAGTGTGATGCTGTGTGTTGCAGCTGTGCAGGGCTCAGGTGTTATGTTTAAAACTGTGGAGGTCACACTTCACAAGGAAGGCAACAGCTTTGGCTTTGTTATCAGAGGTGAGGAGGGCACTATGAGGTGGGCCCTGCATATTTACTCTGGGCTATTTAAAGACGCTCATGACACAGCGTTGTCTCCTCAGGAGGAACTCACGAAGACAGGAACAAGTCTCGGCCTATTGTCATGACCACAATCAGACCGAGTGGTCCTGCCGACAGGTGTGTGGATAGTCTGTGTCAGATGGTGCTCTGTAGCCCTGTAGAATCTGAAAACAATGTCTCTCTGTCTCTCTCCATAGAGAAGGTACCATTAAGCCAGGTGATCGATTGCTCAGCATCGACGGCATTCGTCTCCATGGCAGCACACTGTCGGAGGCCATGAGCATCTTAAAGCAGTGTGGGCAGGAGGCCACTCTCCTGATTGAGTACGATGTGTCTGTGATGGGTCAGTAATTAACATGCTACCTGCTCTTATAATGATAGCTCTGGTTTAGAAAGAATAAAAAAACAACAATATTTTGTGACTTTTACACAGACTCCGTAGCCACAGCCTCAGGTCCCCTTTTGGTAGAAGTAGCCAAAGCCACTGGCTCCAGTCTGGGCGTGGCTTTGTCCACCTCTATGTTCTGCAGCAAGCAAGTCATCATCATTGACAAAGTCAAACCAGCCAGTATAGCTGACAGGTAACAGGCCCACACTTGTCCCCCAATATATATTTGTTATTTATGTTTTGATTGTGTATGTGTATTATAGATGCGGTGCTCTTCATGCTGGAGATCACATTTTGTCTGTTGATGGAAAGTCAATGGAGTTTTGTTCTTTGGCTGAAGCAACTCAGCTACTCTCAGCCTCTGGTCAGACAGTTCGCCTGGAGATACTTCCCCAACACCAAGCCAGACCCGCTTTGAGTGCACCTCAACAAGGTAAATTGGGATCAGGATACTGTGTACATGGACACACATTACCACCTTCAGTCTTCAATCCATACACATATAATATGCTTGAGCTTGGACACCACCACTGAACATTCTTAATGCAGCATGTCAACAGCCTCTGTTATTTAAATAGCCCTACATCTTTCAGACAAATAAAAGCCACTTTTAGTCACATTTGTTCCTGAATAATTGTAAATAAAGGATTACATATATGATATGTAATCGTTTATAACCCCATCTTTCCCCTTGTCCTAACCAAATACCTTCCTCTGCGTGTCAATGTGTGTGAATCTGTATGTGTTCAGTCAAGGTGCAGCGTAGTCCCCGCCCCTTACCCTGGGAAACTGGAAACTCCACCCCTTTACTTCCCCCTTACCACTACAATACGTACCACCCTGACCAATCTGGTGCCAGGTCGCACAACCGCCATACAAACAATCCTCGTATGTCTTTCTCTCTCTGTATTTTTTCAGTGTGCTGTTTGTTATGACAGAGACAAACGTCGTTTATATACATTTTTCTGTATTTTAGCCCTTAGTCACTCTTTCTCACCTGGATCCATGTCAGCCTATAGTCTCTCATCCCTCAACATGAGCACTCTGCCCAGGAATATGTATCCCACAAGTCCACGAGGCACACTCATGAGGAGGAAGGGCAAGAAGAAGGACTTTAAGAGTTCATGTACGTGTTTGAAATATGAATGGTTTTCAGGCAAGGAATATCTTCCTGATTTGAAGGAATTGGTACAGTAATGGCTATAATGCAATTAACATTAGAATATTATATCATTTGAATGGGGAAACGTCCTTCAAGTTAGGAAGGAATAATTTTCCTGAAATCCATGAATACTTTTTTAAATCAAAGCTACCAGTTTTCACTAACTATATGTCCTCTGCCAGTGTCGCTGGCGTCCAGCACGGTAGGCCTTGCTGGTCAGGTGGTTCACACAGAGACCACTGAAGTGACTTTGCTAGGCGATGGCATAATGGGGTTTGGGTTGCAACTACAGGGAGGAGTTTTTGCAACAGAAACACTATCTTCTCCGCCTTTAATTGCCTACATAGACCCGGATAGTCCAGCAGAAAGGTAAATGCTTTTAATCTAAATGTAGCATTTTAAAATTGTCAAATATTATCTGTTTTAGTTTTTACACATTTTGCACTATATCTGCAAATTTAAGTCTGTGTTCAATTTGGTAGGTGTGGAATCCTGCAGATTGGTGACAGGATTTTGTCCATAAATGGCATTCCTACAGAGGACTCCACGTTAGAAGAAACCAATCAACTGCTCAGAGACTCGTCCATCACAGCTCAACTGACTCTGGAGATTGAGTTTGATGTAGCAGGTTAGTCTGCTCCTCATTTCACATGTTTGCACTGCCCCACTGTCTGTCTGATGCTGTTGTCATATGTCTCAAACATGTCAGGAATGACTCACTATGACAGTCACTATTGACTGGCTAAAGGAACAGCTGAGCAGTTGTCACAATAAACTGTGCACCATATGATGTGCAGGATATGAGCCTCAAGTCTGTCTTGTCTCAGTTTCATTATAGAATAAAACCTGTTATTTGGTGGTGAAAGAATAATGTGATGAAAGAATAATGTGACTTATGTGTGGCATTTTTAAACTTTTAGAGTCAGTAATCCCCAGTTCTGGCACATTCCATGTGAAACTCCCTAAAAAACCTGGAGTGGAGTTGGGAATCACAATCAGCTGTAAGTAAATATGTTTTTTTTAACTCTAATTGTGAGAATGGCATATGAATTTTCCCAGGTTTGCATGTTAATAACATTTGCTTTTAAATAAGAAATAATATCTATATTTATTTACTTATGTGTGCATTTATTTTTAACGATTACATCATCAACCAGGAGAAAAACAACTTTTTGATGTAAAAGTTAAATGTCTGTGGTTATGCAGCTCCATCCAACAGAAAACCCGGTGATCCTCTGATCATCTCCGACATCAAAAAGGGCAGTGTGGCTCACAGGTACGCCAACAGACGCACATATATACACAGGTTTTCATGTTTTATAAGAACATTACTCTGAAAATGTTGTTCATCTAATATTTTAGTACTCAAATTGTCTCCCTGAAGTGCCTGCGTTACATATTTAAATCCCCGCAATGTAATGAATAGACACACATACACGTAGACATAGACACACACAGACACCCAAATTGAGCTGTCAAATGTGATGCAGAAAATATAAAACAAAAAGCTTTGCTTGTCTATTTTTACCTCTGTCAAGGATGCAATTCAGTTGGCTTTTCTGTTGGTTTATTCGTCTATCAGACTCAAGGACAAGCATGTTTTTCGCCCTTTGGGTTACCTTGTCATTTACATATATAGACACATTTGCACATTATTCTGAAAAAGTATGACATTCATTTTAGTTAGTAAAGCATTAATATATACTGTAATGTTTTTGTTTGTTTTTAGGTGTGTGTTTTGCCCTAAATGAATGCTGCTCTTCTAACAGCACATTGTGTTTCAGGACCGGCACGTTGGAGTTAGGAGACAAACTGCTGGCGATTGACAACATTCGAGTGGAGAACTGCTCTATGGAGGAGGCTGTTCAAATCTTACAACAGTGTGAAGAGCTGGTCAAATTAAAGATCCGCAAAGATGAGGACAATTCAGGTACTAATTCCAACTTCCAGCAAAAGTCATAGTTTAAATGTGCAATGGGTGGGATGATTAACTTGATAATGTTTTCCAGATGAACAGGAGGTTTCTGGCAGTATAATCTACACTGTGGAGCTGCAGCGATATGGAGGTCCGCTGGGCATCACCATTT
The DNA here is from genome assembly GCA_000787155.1 of Scartelaos histophorus. Lineage (NCBI taxonomy): Eukaryota > Metazoa > Chordata > Actinopteri > Gobiiformes > Gobiidae > Scartelaos > Scartelaos histophorus. Next base: position 10,941 of record KN502457.1, on the reverse strand, counting down.
CAGGCACTGAGGAACCATTTGACCCCATCATAATCTCTTCACTCACCAAAGGTGGACTGGCAGAAAGGTTTGTTTATTTTATTTATACGTTTATTTGGGACTAAACAAAAATATCGTTGCAGTTTAAAGTGCAATAAAATAAACTCTATAATACAATGGGGAACACTAAAACCCTCACTAATTTTGAGTGAAGAACACAAAACAAGCTACATTGCCCTCTGCTGGTGACAAAAATAAATTCTTAAAACATATTTTTGTAGCACACTTTACCATACACATTAATAAAAAATATTTAACATGGAAGTTAGATTACCTGAAACAACGAGTACATGGCTGTGTCCCTAACCTTGTATCTCACTGTACTCTGCAGGACTGGGGCGATCCATGTAGGAGATCGTATTCTTGCCATTAACAGCAGCAGCCTCAAAGGCAAACCTCTTAGTGAAGCCATTAGTCTGCTGCAACAGGCTGGAGAGACAGTGACACTGAAGATCAAGAAGCAAGGAGACTGTATGTCCACTTTTGCACAAAATAATGTCCTTTTACATTTATAAATATTTAATAATGTGGGAGAAAACTTTAATGTCTCTCTTTTTAGTGTCAAGTCCAAAGACATGTGTGATTGGCCCGGGTATAGGAATTGGACTTGGTCAAGAGAACCACGATGGAGAAGAGGAGACTGTGATCACGGTGGTCCCTCCGTCAGGTCAAAGGTCATTCTGTAATTTGCCCTCCGTAGACAGTGCAGTTGAATCATGGGATGGCTCCAACTTGGATAGCACCTTCACCAGCCCAGGTAAAGGCATCACTACACATTCCACACATTTAAATGTCAAAACCGTATGCATTTACTGTATGTATTATAAATGTTTTGTTTGTTTGTTTTAGCCCCAACTTTTCAGTCAGCTCCTTTTGGTTTCCATGAATGGCGCAATGCCAAGGCAACAAACAGCCAGTCATCATCCACTACTCGCCAGAGAGTTAACCCTCTGTCAGATTTGGGTCTTAGTGATGACGACTGGGACCATGCACCACTTGGAGGGTAAGGCACAATAACTATACATTCTATACATTGTTGACCTTGACTATACATTCTATACATGATTGACCTTTAAAGGAATGCAGTTTTACAGCTCTTTTTCAGTTTTTTGTAGTTAAAGTTCCAGTATTATGCAAAACCGACTGAAGTGAGCTTTTAGCCATGTTATAATATTGTTACCTCCTCAAAAACCTGGAGTTGTGTTTCATTTCATTCACGCAGGTTTGAGTCATCCTTTATTAGTCTGTTTTCACCCAAAGCTCCTTTGCTCCGTTACACCTTGTGATGTCACAAAGTGGTTGTTTAATGTTTTAATGTGGAAATGATTTTCCTCTGTCTTCTGCGTTGTCACAGCAGCAGTTACAGAAAGAAGCGACGTTTTTTCAATTGGAAATGTCCTCTGTGTTGTTGAGTTATTCCAGGTTTACTGAGACTGTTAATAAAAATATTAAATTACCATTCAGTAAATAAAAATTATATATTAGAGTTAATTAATTAGACCCCGTTCTTTTCTCAGTGGTGAGAAATATTGGACACTTCAACAATAATAAAACCTTAAACATATACAAATTACAAAGATTAAGTGAGCTCAAATTGATTTGGGTCTTAGTGATGACAACTGGGACCATGCACCACTTGGAGGGTAAGGCACAATGACTATACATTCTATACATTATTGACCTTTAACTACAAAAAACTGAAAGAGAGCTGTAAAACCGCATTCCTTTAAAGTTCCAGTATTATGCAAAACCAACTGAAGTGAACTTTTAGTCATATTGTTACCTCCTCAAAAACCTGGAGTTGTGTTTCATTTCATTCACGCAGGTTTGAGTCATCCTTTATTAGTCTGTTTTCACCCAAAGCTCCTTTGCTCCGTTACACCTTATGTCACAAAGTGGTTGTTTAATGTTTTAATGTGGAAATGATTTTCCTCTGTCTTCTGCGTTGCTGAGTTCCAGATGATGGGCACAAGATTTACTGACACTGTTTATAAAAATATCAAATTCCAAAAATATACAAATTACAAAGATTAAGTGAGCTCAAATTGATTTAATAAAGAAGTCAAGATACTTTACAAAAGTATCTTGACCCTCTTCTATTCTCTGACCCTCCCTCATATTGTGGCTCCTGTTGCAAACAAGACCACTTCTAAATGACAGCCAGTCATCATCCACTACTCGCCAGAGAGTTAACCCTCTGTCAGATTTGGGTCTTAGTGATGACGACTGGGACCATGCACCACTTGGAGGGTAAGGCACAATAACTATACATTCTATACATTGTTGACCTTGACTATACATTCTATACATGATTGACCTTTAAAGGAATGCAGTTTTACAGCTCTTTTTCAGTTTTTTGTAGTTAAAGTTCCAGTATTATGCAAAACCGACTGAAGTGAGCTTTTAGCCATGTTATAATATTGTTACCTCCTCAAAAACCTGGAGTTGTGTTTCATTTCATTCACGCAGGTTTGAGTCATCCTTTATTAGTCTGTTTTCACCCAAAGCTCCTTTGCTCCGTTACACCTTATGTCACAAAGTGGTTGTTTAATGTTTTAATGTGGAAATGATTTTCCTCTGTCTTCTGCGTTGCCGAGTTCCAGATGATGGGCACAAGATTTACTGACACTGTTTATAAAAATATCAAATTCCAAAAATATACAAATTACAAAGATTAAGTGAGCTCAAATTGATTTAATAAAGAAGTCAAGATACTTTACAAAAAGCAGATAGGAAACCAGTATTAGAGGTGATCAGTCTCTAAGTGCCAATCCCCAGTCTCTTCTCGTGCTGCTCCTGTCTTCACTTAGCTCTTTTCTCACATACTATTCTCTGACCCTCCCTCATATTGTGGCTCCTGTTGCAAACAAGACCACTCCTAAATGTGTAAGTCGTGTTGGAAACTAGCACTGTCTAGTTTCTGTTCATATTTTTGTGTTCAGTCTAGGTGTATAGTGTATAGTATAGGTGAGCTGTGTGTGTGTCTCATGGAAGCATTGTGTACTGTATTATTTTATTTCAGTTGTTACTTCCTCTTTCCAACAGCTACCTTTTACCTTTAGTTTAGTATAGGTGGCAATGGGCTGAAATTATCTTGTCTTCTTTTCAAGAGAAGAACTCAGCCCAAATATGCAGTGTTAGTGTTAAACATGTGTGAATGAAGCAAAACACAACTCCAGGTTTGTTTTTGATGAGGAAACAAGATTATAACATATTAGAAAATGGCATAATATAGGCCCTTTAAAACATTGCACACAGACACAGCAATCTGACTCAAGTATCTAGATTTTTAAGCACTGTGAAATAGGTTTTGTTGCTCAGTGATCTTAAGAGATCACTTGATTAAATGGTCCTTTATGGTCAAGGGCCTTACAAATTTACACTACTGTTCTTTTTCTAGTCACTAGTTTTTTCTTGTTTGTTTTGTTTCTTAACTTTTCTAAAACAATTACTCTAGTTTAAAAATTAACTTACTTAACTAAAGAATGTAAAATCTTTCTACTTTCTTGAGAAATAGACACATCATATCAATACTGATACATTCAACAAAATAGCTTATTTAACAGTAATAATATGTCTCTGTCTGCAGAGCATATAACCATCCCAGTGGTCTAATCAGTGACAGCAGGTATCCCATTCACTTTGACTTTAACCCCTCTCTGTCACTCCTGTACCCCACAGCAGCTTCCCTCACAAAGTTGACCTCTGAACCCTGAACATACCCGGGTCCCCTCAACTCTGGCATGACACATCCACTCCCACTGGCTGTGACTCTGTGAAACTTTGATTTAATACATGTTTTTATTCAGGTTCAGCGTTGCACATGATGGGACAGAGCCAGACCAAGAGGAGAATTTCTGGTCACAAGCACTGGAGGACCTTGAGACCTGTGGTCAAAGTGGCATACTGCGAGAGCTAGAGGTGAGTTGCTTAACAGACCAACTGACCACTCTTGATCATTCTCATGTTCACTGGGTTGGATATGTTCAATTACCCATGTTTTGGTTGTACCTGCTTCAAAATGGTGATTACTGTTAATAACATAAGCTTTAAAAATAGCATTTAAACAATGCTTTGTAATTGTTGACTTTGTCTCAATGAAAAATAAAGTGCACAAAACACTATCTTAAATCAGGCTGAAAAAAAGAAATGGCTCCTTCTCTTCTAGGAGTCTGGAAAGGAGACGGACCTCCTCAGTCTGGTATCCTCTTTTCTCCCCACTTACTAATCGCTTCTCCTCTCCTCTCTTCACAATATATGGAGTTTTAGCTTTGTAAAACACAGGACATCTTAGTTGAATGTGACTCTAACCGCACTCTGGCAGCAAGCAAAGCCCATGGTGACATTGTTGTGATATTTGAGTGACATTACCCAGCTTCTCAACGGTCACGTTGCAGAGTTATGGTGCACCAGGCATGGCAGTTTGAGCAAGGCATGCTGGGAAAGCTTGTGCAAGGCCTGATTGGTAGTTTGTTTTGCCAGTCATGAAGCTGATCAGTCATGCATGCATCCAGTTAATTTTTTGAGCATTTTTTGATTGACATGGGTGAAGCTTGAGCTAAATTTGTAATGATTTTAGTTTATCACCTATAACATACAGTTTGTGCTGTGGATAAATAATCCACATAACACAGCACAACATTTTTGATTATTAGAATCTTTTACAATTATTAATATTGATAGTGAGATTTTGTAGTGGAGATATATTAGACGCATTTGTCTGATTTGCGGTTTGCCGTGCACATGTGAAGCAATATTCTGCAAAGAGATATGAAAATCAAGGTCTTACAATACATAATAAAAAGCATCAAACAAAATGTATTTATGCATTAATAATATAATAATATGTTCTTCAAACCACAGAGGACCAAAACTAGTTGGAAGTTAGTTTAATATAAATTGAATTACAGTTGCTGGTCAATATTTTGAGTTTATGTTCCCTGGGAACAGATCCCATGCAGTTTTAAATGTTTATGTATTGATACTGATTTGACCTTGTGCTGAATTGCTGTTATAGGCAACAATCATGTCAGGCTCAAGTCTCAGTCTGAACCATGACCCCACCCCTCTGCGCAGCACACTGGGACGACAGGCCAGTTTTCAGGAGCGCAACAACTCCCGTCCACAAGTAATCCTCATGATAATTTGCATAAATGGCAATATACAAACTTTACAAATTTTTGAATTCAACTCGGTTTTGCTTTTATTCAGGTGAGTGCGAGATCAAACACGTTGCCATCAGATCCCCAGCGTAGAGCTTTTGCCATGAAGAAGATGCGTCAGGAGGTGAATGAAATACTCAGCCAGAACCCAGTGGAACTCCATAAGGTATAATATATCAGACATTGTTTTCTCTATGTTTACATAATATGAATTATGGAAGTTTGTATAATGTTCCTGTTTGTGCAGCTGACTCTGGAAAAGGTATCTGATTTGGATGACTTTGGATTCAGTGTTTCGGATGGTTTGTTGGATCGAGGGGTCTATGTCAACAACATTCGACCAGGAGGCCCAGCAGAGCAAGCTGGGCTCAAGGCCTTTGACCGAATACTACAGGTAAAATATTCTGACAAATTGTAGCTACCGTATAAACTAGTATTCTTTACCCATTGTCTTTAATTGTATTACTTTGTTTCAGATTAACCATGTTCGGACCAGAGACTTTGACTGCTGTCTTGTAGTCCCTTTGATCGCAGAGTCCCCAAACCGCCTTGAACTCGTCATCAGTCGAAATCCCACTTCCTCTGTCATGACAAATCACACTGACAACACACCTCCACCTGTGAGCACCAACATCGAACCCACAGAGCTGTCAATCAGCGGAGAAGATGGGCCAATCAAATGGAACCAACCCGGGGACAGTGTTGGGGCAGGGCTTGTGGGGCAAGTTAATAATAATTCCTTATAGCATTAAAAATACACACATATAATATATTACTGGGTAGACCCAGTTTTCTACATTGACTGGAGAAGTAAACAAGAAGAGGATGAATTACAAAGATGTTTTGATCCATCCGTACTGGTTCAGAGCGGACCGTTCATGGTGCTACACACTCTTTGGAACTGCTACCACTAAACTTTGAACTGCAGAGGCAGCCTGAAAGCACATCGAGGGACTGTTGCAACTATTTGCCTTCTCACTGTCCAGTTTAAAGTTGTCACTGGAAGTTATTACTACTGAAGCCACAACATGGCCATGTCGGACTTGCGGGGCTGAGTCGGACTTATGGGGGGCCTACATTGAAAGGTTCATAGTACTACTGAAGCCAGAACCTAAGTGAAAATAAGTGTTTTTGGTATGAATAGTAACAGAGGCATGGCTGAAAAAGCCACTACTCAGAAACTTGTTTCAGACCTTACTGTGCCACAGCAGCACAAACTCTGGTGGGACTGCTTAATTGTGTTGATTAATATACGTTGCCATGGAAATAATTAATGCTCCGATTAGACTCTTTGATATTATGTTTTAGTATCCGTCAGCCTTTATGCTGCACACCATTGTGAATCTGGTCTATCTGATATTTCTATAGCGAATGATGAGCAAAATCAAGATAGAAACCAAACACCAACTATTACTGAAAAAGTTTAAACTGTGCCAACATTACTTTAAATACAGTTTAAGCAGCACATTTCCTTCCTCACTGCATTGTTACAGCACTAATTATCCTACATAGAACACTAATCTGATGATTTTAATCGGAGCATTAGTAATTATTTAAAAAGTAGTGAGTTTTAAATTGTTTAAGTTGTGTGCCATGAAAAATTTACAGACTAGACCGTAATAATTATCATGCTAATGATGATGAAGCTGAGCAGATCAATAAGATTTCTTTATACTGTTTACACCTGTTGGACTGGCCACACTGTGTGTATGTTTGTTGGTGCGTGTGTGTGTGTGGGTGTGATTGTGTGATTGTGTGTGCGCGTATGTAGCTGTGTGTATGTGATAAACAAGGCCAGTTTAGCTCCTCCCACATTAATATGTTATCTTGCCGTTATCTGGGCCCTACCTTTTCCCTTTCTCTCTAGACCAAAAGGCAGCCAGGACGATAGATGTGAGATGTTTTTGAGAGATATGGTGATTGGCTGGAACCAATCAGAAAAAGCTTCCTACCTGTCTGTCTGTTTGTGATGGGCTCTACACTCAACTGTTCCAGGAAAGAGAAAGCATGCCCCCACCATGACCTCAGACCTTGACCCTCGGTAATCGTAATTTAATATGCTAATCAATTTGTGTGTTTTTAATGACTGTGTCAGTTTTGTTTGTTTTCCATTGAGACTGAACCCAAAATATGTAAAATAGACAAAACAATGGTTTAGTCTTGTTGTTGTTCACACCATACCATCAAAGTCTAAAAATCACAATGCATTCACATTAGAGCCACAATGTTTCATCACAAAAAAGACAAACCCTGTTAAAACAGGCAGCCTGTGATTGTGTGTGTGTGTGCGTGTGTGCATGTGTGTGTTTATTCGTGAGTGGTGTCCTCATATTTGTGCTCTCACCACAGTCTGAACTCACTATTTAAACTGGCCTTCTCTGCTTTGTCCTTAAGAAAACCACCTCCATGTCTATAAGTGCTCTGCTTGAGGGCTAATACTGATTATGGCACCACTTTTACATTATATGTACTGTCCAACTTTCTGTAACCTCAATCAAGAAGCACACCTCTAAATATGATCATGCAACTCTGCAAACACAGGGCTACAAAGAGCCATAGATAAAGAATAATATCTGAAGACTGCACAAAGATACAAAAAGGTTATCATGCTACTTGGAGACTTGACTATGCAAAACTGTAGTACCAAGGTGGAAGTTAAAAGACCCGTAAATAATGTATTTAAAAAAAAAAAAAAAGAAACGCCTCATTTTATGCTTAGCCTGTTTTGACTAATTTTAGTATTTGCTCTAATTTTTTTTGTTCTGGAAATTTAGAAAGTTTTGCCTGAATATATCCATAGCACATAGAAAAAAGTACATTATTCAGACATGTTTAGTATATAAAAATTGCCATGACATTTCGTATAGGCATATATTCTTTACATACATGTTACATCTTTATATTAAGAGGAATTCAGGAGTTACACAGGGCTAAACCTAAATTGTATTCAGCACAAAGAAAAGTTAACAATTGGTTTCTCTGGAGAGATTCATATTTCATTTCATACCTGCAGTTTTCACAAATAACTTATACTGACTATTAATGTGTAAGTTAATTCTCAAGTTTTTAGCATGACATTACCAAGGTATAGGAAGCTCAATAGGCTCTTTTTAAGTAGTGGGTTTTTCTGTTGTCTTTTGTCTCCAGAAGATGTCAGGAAACCTTCATCTGTATTTTCTACAGAGTTATGAGTGATCAAAGCCATACACACTACTGTCTGTGGGATGCACTGGTTGTGTGTTATAGAGCATCATAATTAGTTGTATGTATGTGTGTGTGTAACATTGCAGATATTTGCACTCAATGATTCACCTCATCAGGATGTCCACCCACGCGCACACACAGACACACAAACATGCATTGCACTGCCATTTATAATAGTGGGTCAGATTGTGGGTCCATGTAGCTTCACCAACCAACCAAACTGTATTTTTATTTAAAGGAACAGGGATGTTGTAAAGTATTTTTGTACAAATTTAATACTTTGGTAGCATGATGTTCCTGGTGTTGTCTCCTGTTGGGCTCCACTGCTCTCTTTCACTCCCCTTTATATGGACGACTACTGAGCAACAATAAAGTTGAAGAAATGCCAAAATAATAGAGTGTCATCTTTAATTCATACATTTTTTTCCTACCATTGTCATATGTATTATGCCATGTTCTGCAATGTATGTACTATGTTACTAGTGCTTGGCTTTGGAAGTACAGCCAGGTTAAAACAGAGTGAACCTAGACTGAGTGAGGCCAAAAGATGGACTTTAACTTAAAACCCAAAGCCTGCAAAGGGTTCTGTGCCGTAACTCCTATTAATGTGACATAGGGCCCCCCTTATGATCATTTCCACTAGATGTGTTAGAATATTTCATGTTTTTTCCATATATTTACTTAAACGATATATAATCATGATCGTACTCTTAATTCTAATATAAAGTAATACATCCCCCATAATACATCTCCCAGGGGGCTCTGGACCCAATTTAGGAATCACAAAGCGATATAAACATACAAAGTAACCAAAAAGAAGAAAAGTGTAGATTTACAAAACATTATTAGCCATAATGCCCAGTGGCACACCACTATTAGAGAAACACTCAAACTAAATGAAAATGTGCTTTTTGGGTTTTGTTTTTGTTTTTGTTTTTTTGGCTGGGGCTACAATTAGGCTACCTATTCTATGATGAAAAATAAAATACTAAGACTTTAAAAAGGTTTTGTTGTGACTGGCCTATCCACAGGATGGAGGCAATGCAACATTGAATGAAACTTCTGTGGCCATACAGTCTGTGCCACAGCGATGAAGACACTCGTTGCTCTTCTGTGTCTGTTCGGTGTTTGATTAGTCTGGTCTGTCCGATCCTGTGTGTTTGTAGCATTTGGCTGCATCTTTCTTCGTCACAATCTCTAATTGATCAAGGATTGTCTATTATTGGTCAGTTTCAACATAAGTAGTCACAAAGACCAACCGGAAAGATGTCCACTGCTCTGGAGAGCTACATAAACCGTATCCTTGAGTCCAACTCCAGCGCTTTATAATGAATGAATGCTAGTTAGCTTATTAGCTCGCTTGTTAGCCTCCACAGATATGGTTAGCCTCAATCTTAGGCAGGTTCAAATTCACATGTTTGCAGATTGTTATTGTGTTTTGGTATCTTATCATCAAAACATTGTTCTGGTAAAATGTTTTCTTAACCTGTTGTGTTAGGCACCGTGGCTATTGTTACATCTGATGGACGCATGATCGTGGTAAATTTATTGCTTTTTGAACACTGTGAATTGTAGAATATACAGGGCCATTTAGCTGTTTACAATCTCAAAGTAAGTTCATGTCTTTGTGTCTGTAGGGCACCCTGAAAGGATTTGATCAGACCATCAACTTGATCCTGGACGAGAGCCATGAACGAGTGTTCAGTTCTAGTCAAGGCGTGGAGCAGGTGGTCCTGGGACTGTACATTGTTCGAGGCGATAATGTGTAAGTCACTTTCAACTATTTATGCATCTCATTAAAAATTAAACTCTCGGTCCAATAATACCTTCATTTTTGGGTCTCGCAGGGCAGTGATTGGGGAGATTGATGAAGAGACGGACTCCACTCTGGATTTAGGAAATATTAGAGCTGAACCATTAAACTCTGTTGTGCACTGACCACGGATGTGTTTCTGGAAAAAAACAACTTTAAGGACTTATGATTTAGACACATTTCTTCCTGTTATCAGGACCATTGCATTTTTTTAAGTTTGGTCTTTTATAAATAAAAGAGTATCTTCTTTAAAAAGTTTGATCGTTGTCACTTTGGTGTTGATTTAAAGTGCATCCTGAACATTGTTATTAGGACAGTGTAGGTGCAAAATGTAACTTCTCCCCACCCCAGTAAACAATACATTTTAATTTAAGGATTTATGTCCCTTTATTGTATAATATGTGGTACCAGGATTCTTCGATTACAGTTTATTTTTTGGAGCTGCAAACTGTCCTTTAAACGGACATGAGCTTTTTCCGCGGATTCGCGGAATTCCGCGTTTTTTTTATAAATCTGGTGGTTCCTGAGATTCATGCAAATCTGCAATAAAATTTGTGGGAGGGGCCCTTAACCACAGCCCGGACCCAAGCTAAAGCAGCTGAATAAGTTAAATCTGTTTTGACCAAGAAGAATTTACATCAAAGCCCCGTGCATTTGTCACAAGCTACAGAGATATTCCTTATAAGGCAACCGGTTACGTTTGTACCTTCCGAGACTTTGATG
>JACN01070361.1:0-38488 GCA_000787155.1 Scartelaos histophorus | reverse complement strand
ACTCCCTACAACTGTCCAACAACTAAAAAAACAACTACAAACATACACTTGAGAACATACAGTGTTATACGACTTTTATTTCATTTCTTGACTGGTAAAACTTAACCTACTGTTTCTCTTTTTGATGTTATGATGATTATTTCTGTTTTGATTCATTTGCTTTGTGATTTTAATGCATTTTTAATTCCGTAAAACTCTTTGAACTTTGCTTTACCAATAAACTGGCCTTTCCTGCAGCTCACAGAGCTCAAACTTTGGCCCCGTGTCTGCTCGTCCTTCTCGTCTCACTCGTCACTCGTCACCGGCGCCGACACTGAGAGAGGATCAAAGTCGCACTGTCAAAAAAAAAAAAAATAGAAAAAAACCCACTCGCTCGTCCCAAACCCGCGAACACTGAGATCCGTGTATCTTTCCTGCCAAAACCCGCCGCTCGAATCCATGTGTTTATGTACTTTGTCAATCAGAAAAATGAGATGTGTAAATCCAAAATGTCAGCACTAAAAGAGACTTTTGACAGCGCAGTGAAAAATGTCCCAATATTTTTTCCTGTTTTTGGGGCTTGGCTTTTCCCTGCCTGCGTTTTGGGGGCTGTGGCGTGACGCGCTGACAGCCCGATGGCAAACGCACTGCAGCGCAAATAGGAACAAAATGGTCATAGATGGAAACAGTTATTAGAGGGTATAGTGAGCCATAACATTACGACCAGCGAATGATATCACCTCGAACGTCTTTTCGGTCCGATATGACGCAAAAATGAGCTTTAATCTGCGTTTTAATGCTGTCACCTCGTCTAAAACTAACCAAGAGTCGCGTTGTGTTTCATTCGCACATGTTTGAACAATCCTGCCCGCTCAAAACGCTCTGTTCCAACTTGTGATGTCATAAAGAGGTGGTTTTTCAAGTTCACTTTTACCTTTTGTTAAGCAGAGATCGGCAATTCCTGAGCTGAAGTGATCCAAATGATTTTAACGAAGGCGCGAGGAGTTTAAAAACGCACTTCCTGTATCACCACGTGACATCACAAGGTGGAACAGAGTGTTAGAACTCAGCCTAAATATGCAGAGTTTGTGTGTGAAACGTGCGGATGAAATGAAAACACAGCTCCAGGTCCGTTTGCGATGAGGAAAAATAGCGTAATACGTGCCCTTTAAGTTCAGCGTGGGTTTCAGACTGATGTGAGGATTGTTCCACCGTGTGTAACTTTCTGGAGGTGGCACGTCACCTGCATGACTCCACGCTAAAAGAAAGTTCAAACGCTCTGTGGAAAATGATAGCCAAAGGAACATTTCCATCGAAACGGTCACATAAGAGTCGGGTTTGTGGAGATGTAAGCCCACTCACAGGAAGAACTCGTGGTTTTTTTGACGGTTTTTAAGGGCAGAAACATCCAAAATGAAAGAAAGACAGAGGAAAAAAGCTTTTATTTGGGTCTATTTTTGGTTAAAAAGTGACTTGCTATGGCTTTAACAGTTCAAACCAAACATTAAATCGTGTCTTTTGAAATGTCACCTATAGGAATATGTGTTTACTTGAACCTTTAGTCAATAATGTTTTATTTCATGAGTTCTTTTACACATGTCTAAGGTTCTGTCTATGGCGACTGCTGAACTTGGTCCATATCAAAAGGCTAAACAAAAAAATCTATCAAAAAGATAAAAGGCACAACAAGGCGATTTCTAAATGTGACTTTGTGGTCTTGAGCCCAAATTAAGAATAAACTCGGAGGTAAATGAGAAACTAGACAGAGCTGCTCCGTCCTGTGAGCCGAGGGGCCAGTGACGACTCAAGACTTTGGTTTGACAAGAAAAGGTGAGACTGAAGCGTCGAACACTGAAGTGAATCTAACAGAAGTGTCGGTACATAAATGTTTCATATGTGTTTCAAACGTGGCTCCGGGGCCTGTCAGCCTGAGTGACGCTGTGACATTCAGCAGAAACACACTGAGCTACAGGGGGCAAGTGTGGAGCAGGAGCGCCATCTAGTGGACCACAAGAATAAACACAAAATATAATAACTACAAAAGTTTAAGTGTGTTTTTTACTGGTACTGGTCTGTATTTACTCCTGCCTATAGGAGTCTGGACCTGAGCATCTATGGACAGGTTAAAGCTGCTGTATGGAGCCTGTGCTTCAAATTAAAATATAAAGTATTAGAATCATAACTGAACATGTGCCAGTGTTTAAACCTACACATTCTGTTCTCAGTTTCTGGACATTCCTCATGTGAAGCTCAGATCCTCCAGAATTCCCTCCCTGAGCTGCAGAGGCTGCACGAGCTCTGAGCCATGACCCACTACAGGTTTGGGTCAAGACCGTTCAGATCAAACAGGCATTTTAGGTTTAAACCGACTGGATTTCAGCACTTAAAGTGGAAACCCAAATGAGAAACTCATGTACCCTGCTCTCTGCTTGTTGATCGTCTTAGAAACCATAGACAAAACACCAAATTGTAACAATTTGGCCTTTATGTCCAGTGTTTGTGTAATTAAGAATACAGAACATCACCATTACGACTGTTATTGATAAAAGCAACGTGTGGTTTGAATACGGAGACACTGAAAGCTCAAATAAATGGAATTTAAAAATCAAAATCTCACACGGTCCCTTTAAAGGTGCACTGTGTGTCTTTGTGGAGCTGTTAGTCAGTACAGAATTAAACATGTGCCAGTCCTCACAGAGACAGGCACGTGTAATGCCACTGCAGAACATTCCAAGGCTCTGAGATGTCAAGTTCTACTACATTTTGTATTGAAAAGACAGGAAATGGGAAGGCCTCCCATTTAGTCCAGTGTATTTCCTAATATTTAAAGTAAATTTTAGTGATATATTTCTATACAGAAGATTTAAACTGTCATTGGCTCTTGACCTGCTGATACCTGCTGTGCTATGGCTTTAACAGACTCTGATTTGCATTGTCACTGTGTCATGTGTCATCTGGGGTCATCATTTCACTATTTCAGCTTTTTTACATTACATACTCAAAATAATGGAACAAAATCTGGGCTTGTCATGTCATATTTGAAATTAAAAATAATAAAACACTGTAAAATGTGGCTTTAAAACACAAATTCTCAGGTGTTGTGTGTAGTTCCTCTTCGCGTGGCTTTACTGTAGATGATGCAGATAATGGGACATGATGGGAATAATAAACCTGTTCAACTCGTCTGAAGGGCAGGAACTCAGATGTACTCAACAACTAATAAAAAAACAGAAGCTAAGATCAGGCTTCAGATAAAGGGAAACAAAAAAAATATTAAAGATTGAGCAGTATCGTCTGTAAAGTTTTTATACATTAAACACCAATGAGAATGAACAATGAGGATTAATACTGTGATGTTTCCCTTTATCGAGTGATGTCCAAGTTGTAACAAGTAATATTCATGTACATTTTACCACAAGGAATGACTTAATAAGGACAACATGGATCCAATGATGTGCATTAGCATTTTAATTGGACAAAGCAAGAAAACATTGATTACAGTAGCAGAGTCATCAGTTTCAGGGCTAACACCTTTTTTCTAAACAAAAGGGTCTGAAAATGGTTTGTAGGCACTGCCTAATTTAAAAAGAGTATCTTGTCAGCTAAAAGAAACCAGCTCTATAAGGCAACAGTTACATTGTAGGCCTCCCATTTCTCCATCAAAAAGAGTGTAAAGTTTGAATCATTCAGATTTCTGATATAAAATACTGGCGGTTCAATAGATATTTAAAAAACATCACAAGTGTCCATCAGGTCGGCCCTTTCACGTGTGAATTATCCCTGCATGGAAGAATCGAGTTGTACTTCGCCAGAGTCACAGAAAGTGCTCCTCTGCTCTGTACATGTCACGTTAACTGTCGAGTTTCAAACAGAAGAGCAAGCACCCACAGTCAACAGTAGCATTTACATACATGGTTCAAAGGATGGGTATTTACAGGTGGCAAAGGTTTGAGGCTGTTCAGAAGATATGGTGAACAGGAATGCAACAGGAAAACACTTGGTTTTCAAATGTGTCCATTTACAAGAGAAAAACTGTGCAATATTTATCTGCCCTTACAGAGAAACAGCAGTGGCAACAATCCCTGCAATTGGTGTGAGAAATGAGTACAAATTAAGGATTTTCATTCCTCCATCCTAACTAATATTGGTAACTCAGAATGACTCAAAACTTTTACAGTCCGTTAAAAAAAATCTCGGTGTTTTGAGTCAAAAAAGAATGTGTGGAAGCAATTTTTGTAAAACCAGAGAAAAAAAAATCCAAAACATTTGTCCTTTACAGATAATTTACAGTTAACTTAAAAATGGTAGAAGCCCTGTTTTTGGGGGGTGGGGCTAAAAGTCTTGCCTATACCACATAGAAGGTGTGTCGATACCTGTGTGGGTTCAAATTCAAGTCCCTCAAAACTGCCCCGTCATGAGAAGAAAAGAAAACATTTACAAAATCTTACAGATGTCCGGATGGGATCCCAGAAAAGTCCTGCCAAAGAAAGTTGGGCGGTGCCATTAAACACCCCTGCGGAACACCTCCTTAGTAACAAAGCCAGATTTCGGCTTGTTGTAGGTTGTCAAAATTCTCCCTGACTTCCTTTCCTGTTTATCAGTGAGTGGGGTATCCGGCTGCTCCCATGCCTGGCTGGTTGGCTATCATAGTCCCATTGAGAGGTGTCTCCAGTACCCCACCGTTACTGATGGCGCTCACGTTTGTCCACCCAGCATTGGCCGGTATTTGGCTGCAAAAGTACAGAAAGACACACAGACAGAACAAAAGCCAGCAGGTTAGAAAAGACAAGGCGAAAGTAGTGAGGCTTTAAAGGGGCGGGCGGCTACTCGGGCGCGTATAGATTATAGCCTACGTAGTTAAGTGGGAACAAGCAAAATAAAAGTAGTGAGAGGAAGGGAGGTAAGGCGACGTCAAGCAAGTACAGGCGCACAATATAACACACATGCATGTCTGGGATACGCTCTAACAGCCGCTGCATGAAAAGACTTATTTTATATACATTTATTTTATACAACTGGAAATTTGGATGGGTAATTCATGTTTGGGAGAGACATAACTGCTCTAAAAATAAAAGATATACAATTATAAAGCTACTGAGCAGGTTACGTAATGTTTGGGAATTCATAAAAGTACGTTTCACTGCCCTTTCTAACACAAGGGTTTGTCCAGATTATGCACAAACAACAGATTTGAGTTTTTATTAGTTTTAAAGCAATTGTTAGTAATCACCTTTATGAGGCTAATTATGAGTTTGGTCATGCAGCGCGGCGGACAGGCTATATTGTGCAGCCTTACTTTGAAGGGGCTAAGGTAAACTACATGATTATGTGGGTGGACAAGCAGACAAAGCGCTTTGGTGAGCCGAGCCAAATAATATTGGAGATCCACCCCTCCCTCCCTCCTGTCACCCTCAAGACAAGGAATAAGTAAAGCTATTATATACAAAGCTGTAGCTGGACCTCATCAATGCATCCAAACTATGCTGTGCTCATCTTCTGCTTGAAATTTTGTCATAAAATTTTCAGAATTTGCCTATGGCGTTTTGCTCCAACCATTTAAACGGGCCTTCACATAGCATTCCTATTCAACACAAAATGTAAAAGACCTTGACATAACAAATATTCACCCTCTAAAAACAGGGTACGGCACTGGATTTCACGTTCAACTTAAATGGGACAAAGAAACAACACTGATTTTCAAATGTTCATTTTGTTCAGTCAATTTGGTCAGCTCAGCTTTAGGGCATGTCTCCAGCATGCTGTAGTTCAAAGGGACTTCTTATTGAGTCAGATAAACCCAAATCTTTCAATTAAAGTAGTCTTGGGGTTTGCTCAAGACTGGCTTCAGATACGCCTCACATCTAATCACAGCTCAAAGAAGATGCAGAAAAACAACAGATATCCAATAGGAGAACAAGTGTAAACACTGACTACACTTCAAACTTAAAAAACGAAAAGGCCAGACTTGTGAAATTTATAGTTACACATTATATAACAGCCAAAAAAGGCTAGCTCTAGAATAACGTTGACATGACATTTTTATTTTTTCTCCTTCTTCTGTGAGCAGTGAGCTATCAAACAGGTCCCTTCCACCTCAGGCAGTAGTAAGTATGGTATAAAACCCCCAGCTTTTAAGGAAAAAAAAAAAAAAGGAAAAAAAAGGTTGCCATTATGGATCCTTTTGATTTTAATGGCTAAAGCTTGTTCATGGGGGACAGATAAAGTCTATAATGTTCTTGTCACAGATGAGCTTGTGTTGGAGGATGAGGTGGTTTTGGTTCAGCTGACAGGGCACACAGTCTTGGGTGGATTCTTGAAGGATGATGGTGAATGGCAGCCCTGTTTGGTTGTTACTTACTTATAGCCCTGCTGGTTCCAGCCCTGGCTGTACATGTTGTAGGTGGGGACCTGCTGCCACCCGTTGGGGACGTACTGACTGATCTGGGGCCCGTTTCCGTACCACTGGCCCCACTGGCCATAGGGCTGGGCCGTCGCGTAGCCCACCTTATTTTGCTGTAAAACACAATCCAACAGAGGTAAATAAACTGTATGCCAGGGTTTGACTGTATACATTCAGTTTTTATATTGTATATTTTTCAGAAGTATTGCTAATATAAGTGGCATTTCATCTCCACTCAATATTTCATTCTCAGTATCAAAGTAAAAATCCTAGTAAATACATTAAAAAAAACAATTTAACATAAATTATACAGAACACATCACAATTATACAACATGCTGCTACAGTTAGTGCTGCCTGTACCTGTGGCATGGGCATCTGCTGCATGGAGTTCATCATGTCTGGAGTCTCTTTGCCCCAGTAACACTTGACTGTGTGGCCCTCTATAGACGAGCCGTTCACCGCCACAATGGCATGGGCTGCTGACTCATGGGAGTTAAACCTGGACAAAAAAGGTACAGGAAAATAGCAAAAGGTTTGAAGTGTAACTGTAATGCAAATACAATGATATCTACTCACAGCTACAGAATAAACAATGATAAAACCCTATTTAACACTGAAGGTTTTTTTAGATAATAATATTTCTCAATACCTGACAAATGAATAGCCTTTGTCTGGGAACACTCGGATTTCCATGATTTGTCCAAAGGTGGAAAAGGTCTGTCTCATCAATTGATCTAAACAGTGAACACAATATTGACCTTTAAATGTTATTTAATGTAAGACCACAACCTCAAATTTTGAAATTCAAAGTACATTTCAAACAAATATATTTAACGCTTCAGTGTCACAAACCTGTAAGTCCTGAGCTGACGCCGCCGCAGTATACTGTGCAGTTACTGGGGCTGGACTGGCACATAACCTCGTCAAAGTTTAGGTGTTTTGTGTTATCTGAGGGTTAAGACATAAAAATGTACATGTAAACAAAAGACACACTTGAATAAAGATCTCACGTCGCAGTGCAGTATCTCTAACAGGTTGCGATAATCAATAATTATCCAACTCACTCTCGTGGCTGCTTTTAGGGGCAGGGGGCTTCCTCGTGGCCCAGTTAGTCCGGATTGGTCTGCCTCCTAACCACTGTCCATTCATGTGCTGGATGGCATTCTCAGCATCCTAAAACAGAAACATTCACTGATGTGATACAGTTCTTACACCGAATCATCACAGCTTTGATTTCTCAATCTTTACCCATTTGTTGAAGAATGACACAAAGCCGTAGCCTTTGGATTTCCCTGTGGCCATGTCTTTGACAACACGAGCATCTCTGAAAAAGAGAAAATAAGGAGAAATGGTAAATTGTCGGTTATAGCGCATTTGCTAATAGCACAATGCTTTTTCACTTTACAGTTGATCTGATTGTGTACTTACGATATCCTGCCAAAGGGTGCAAAAGCAGCTTTGACATCTTCTGTTGTTATTTCTGGGCTCAAGTCTCCAACAAAGACATGAAAGTGATCTACAGCACAATACAAATGAGTTATAATCAACAAGCAATTCGCAAGACAGATATTTAGGGAGGATCTTGATATACTCACTACTTGTGTCTTTTTTCTGGGTTGTTGGCGTCGTTGCCCAGTTAACTTTAACCTCCTGAAAAAAAGTAAAAAACAAAAAAACAGGTAGGGTTCATTATTATCTGCACACACTGAATTTAAACTATATGAG
This sequence comes from Scartelaos histophorus, assembly GCA_000787155.1. NCBI lineage: Eukaryota > Metazoa > Chordata > Actinopteri > Gobiiformes > Gobiidae > Scartelaos > Scartelaos histophorus. The sequence continues at coordinate 30,382 of JACN01070361.1, read as the reverse complement.
CTGCAGTTAGGGGGGTTATGTTTTATTGCACAAATTCATTATGTTAATAATTATGTACTACTTGATTAACATGATTTTTTTCCTAAAAGTCTAAATTTAAGGAGGTATTCTATTTGCAGCTCTTCCCGTACCCACAGCCCACCCGTCCCCACTCACCCTTTAGATACGATAGCTTACCTTACCCAAAATTTTCCTTCCATTCATTGCTGCCAAAGCTGCGGCAGCATGTCTGTTTTCATAGAACTCCACAAAGCAGTAAGGGTCATTCCCCGTAGGCTGGAAATGCAGTCATACAGTAAAACTTTAGCACAGTTTGATTTTTACATAATATCAAAGAGGAACGTGCCTAATTAAGTTGAACCATGGTCTAAGGGTTAAATGGACTAATTTCATACTCACGTCTATTATCATTTTACAGCTTTTGCAGGGTCCTATCTGTGTGAAGACCTGGACAATGAGGGGCTCTGTAACATCCCTGGACAGGTTTCCCACATACCTGCGAACAAGGAAACAGAATGACTAAATGCGCCTTTGTCGAACAGGAAGTAGCAGCCAGACAAAGGCCGGTTAGCCTGAAGCTACACCTATTTTCATTTTTCATATAAACAAGGCCTATCCAGTCCAAATCAATAGAAAGTGTCCACAGAGGCACCCGGGGTCAGTCCGAGTGGTCACATTTATCCGAGCCGTGCTAGGCCCATTCAGCGTTGACGTGGCTGCTCTGCGCCTGCTGCTGTGCTAAAGATAATGCTAGCCGGGTACACGGGCCCTGCTTTGTATGAAAACACTACGTTTAACAGGGAAAAATCCCTTTACGACCACCCGATGCCCATACAATACAACTCTATTCATTTTCACTGCTCGGACATATCGATACGATTTAATCTCGCCCAAAGAGCTGCACAGATGTTCGCCTCTCGAACAATGCTAACAATAGTTAGCATAAAAGAGCTAGCAACTGAGTTACATATGAGAAGACACTTTGTTACATCTGTGACATAGAAAACACGTGTTGTCCCGTTGAAAGTCACACTCACACATTTAATGGAAATTATACTGCAAATGTAAACAGTAATAGATTGGCAGAACGTTTATTAAACGCTGAAGCAGCATCTAACGTGATGCTACTGTCTGCTAGCATTTGTTAGCCCTCGTTTCATTTAACACTTCAGCACTTCTATCTTTGGAAAACCAGTCATCTTCGGTGTTTACGTTCATTTGCGCTGCAAAACAGCCCTAATCTCATTTCAACCGGGGTTTGAAAGCGCATTTGGGCTCTAAAACGATGCCCGGTTTTTCACGCACAAACAACGTGGAACCCGGAGCCGCGCCGTCCCCCTCGCCGCTCCGGCCACTCTCCCCGAACACTCACAGTGTTTTGGGCGATTCGTCCTCCATGGTCGAGCTGCAGTGGTCACGTCCTGAGAGCGCTTATTCCAAAGACATAAAAAGAGTTAAATCTGTACAGAAAAGCACACGGTGTCTTATGTACAGGCCGGAGTGTTTCAGAGCGGCTCTCACAGACAGAGACAGCCCCAGTCTGAGCCAAACAATAGGAAGTGGAAGATGGCGGAGGAGCGGCGTCAGCGCGTCAATCTGCGGCGAAATGTGGCCAAATCAAAGTGTCTTTCCTCCCACACACAAAGATACACCTCCCTGTGATGCACCGTCAGATCACACATCCACAACCTACAAACTTAACCTACGACAGAATAATTATTAGTATTTTATTTTTATTACCTCGTTATAAATGCAACGATAACAACAGCGCACATGGACGTGGATACAGATGTTTATCGGGCTACATTTAATCCCATTTATTTGCAAGTATCTATGATAAATATGAGTATTTTCTTATTTTTAACCCCACACACATAATTTACTGTGAGTTGATTTAATGTGTAGTTGATAAACGATAAAGACAAAACGCGTGCGCCGCCCGGGAATCGAACCCGGGTCGCAAGAATGGGAATCTTGCATGATACCACTACACCAGCGGCGCGATGAGAGGAAAAACCACCAAAACTGATTAAGACCCCCCGAAATAGCAGATATAAGACTTGATTTGTGATTAATAAAAAAATACTTTGATTTATTATTTACCACGGTATTACTTTTGAAAGTGAAAATGAAAGAATATAACACATAACACATAAATCTACATGTTTGTATTTGCATTTCCAGAGAAACTGACTCCTGAGTGACTCATATTTGCCGTTGTGCCTCTGAGTCATGTGATGTGACTATATCCTGACTTCATTTTCTTTGATTGTATTTTCTTAATCGCATTCACTGTCCTCATCAACATTTAAAAGATTAATTTTGTTATGGAAATGTTAAACAAAGCAGGCCAACATCACAACTAACCTATAAAACTCTAAGTCTATGTGATTTACGCTTAGATTTAGACTTAGACAAACTTTATTGACCCACAAGGTTAATTACATGGACACAGTAGGTCACAGATCACATATTATAATAACAAAAAGAAAAAAATATAAATGGTAACAATAAATTCTAAATAAGTGGCAAAGATACCAAGAGACTGGTGTGAAGTAAGGCATCATTTTACATAAATTATATGTACAAGTCAAACTACAATAGGAAAATATGTAATAAAATATAAAATCTCAACTATATACAAGAGGTCATAGGAAGACAATGCAACAATGACACAATTATTGACTGAATTATTGATTATTGACAGAATTATTTATTATTCTGTCTATCGTATTCAAAGTCAAAGTAGATGACTATTGGGGATTTTAAATAATAAATACACAGATGTACCATAAAAATCTTGAATAATTGGTTTATAATTTGTTACTTATACGTAAATTACAAATGTAAATTTCTTTCAGTAAAGACAAATTTCACTGAACTAATGTAACTGTATAAAACTTTGAAACTATTAAAAGGTGCACAGTGTAACTTTATGTCTTGGCTTGTCTTCATGGACATGTTATTGCTTTGTCTAGAATGTCCCATAGTGTGGCATTAAACTGATCTGTTTCCATGGAGACAAGGCCACCCTGCCTCCAGGTGAAGTTACAGGTCAGATCTGTTTTTTGAGCAGTAACACCTGTAATTGAATAAATGTAACATAGATGAGTTTAATGCCATATTGTGAAACCTTTCTGGCAAAGCAATAATATTTGTGTGCAAAACAAGTTTGTAGCGGACTGGACCACTTACCAGAAAAGTTCCACAGTGCAGCTTTAAATGCTATTGTGCACTTATTAAATGTTTAATCATATATCCTCTTGTGCTGTTTATCTGCTTGATTATTTAATTCTGTGAAGTTATTCATATTGTCGATTTTACTTCAGATAAATGGGTAAAAAGCCCTACCATTTTTATCTAATCAAAATCAAAAGTTAAAAATAAATACATTAAAAACTTAAAAATACAAAGTTTTGCTAAAGTTGCCAAATGTGGATATTTTGCTTAATTAAAAAAAAGTAGAAATTTTATTCATATACAAAATCTACCAATCTAGTTCTTCAGCTCAATTAATATAAATGAATAAACAGTTAATGGCACTTATTCACAATACAATCGCCAAGTAGTGCATTCTCAACTCTAATGTTTGCTGCTCTTGCGCTGGAAACTGGTGGCACGATCTGGCAACCGGGACCGCTGTGCAGAACCCAGGGAAGTAGCTCTTGTAGCATTAGCCGCGCAGGTAAAAATGGCTTCATCTACAGGCTGTCAACATTATGTGCGCAGCTGCTTGTTAAAAGTAAGTCATATATTCAGTTTTGTAATGTCCCTTCACCATAAACTTGTTGATTGTTTTGATTTTACCCCGTTTAGCATCTGCGGGCTAACATGAAGCTAAAGCATGACAGCCTATCACATTTTATTGTGGTTTTGTCATTATAGTTTTAGCTCGATCTCTAGTGGTTTTTAACTGGTAATGTGTTCATATAAATGAATCGCTTTTTAAATTTGTGTGTTGCTTATTTTGTGTCTGTTTTTCTTGAAGGCTCCTTGCTGTGGGAAGCTGTACGTGTGCAGACTGTGCCACGATGCGGAGGAAAACCACCAAATGGATAGATTTAAAGTGAAAGAAGTGCAATGCTCAGATTGTCAGACCATACAAAAGGTGCATATGAGCCCTTTGGAAAAACAGTATAAATTCCTGAATAGAGCAGGTGGAGGCAAAAGTGAAGTGGAACATAAATAATGTGACTTTCAGGGGAAAACTAGAATTAATTTCAGAATATCACAAATGATTTGAAAATTTAGAAAATGAAACGTCTCAGATACATGTCAATTATATCAGAGCCCAGTTTAAAACATTTACATTATTGTTTATTTGACAGTAATAAGTTTTACAAGGGCAAAATCCATATTTTGAGGTTTTACTGGACAGATCCTTACAGAAATGTTGAGCCCACAGTTTTTCCACTTCATCTACAGATATATTACATATTTAATCATAAATTATACTTTTTCTAAAGCCCAAATATTTTTTTTTATGTTAGAAAACTGTATTTTTTTCCATGCTACTTAACAGAGAAGCAAAGTAAATAAGACCTGTACCACGAAAATTCTAATTCGTTGCTTAATTTTTGGTATAATGTCATAAAACCTTTTAACATTTATGTCTGCTCATCAGTTAAACACTGTAAATACATTAAGTTAACCTCATTTGGCCTCTACTTGCCTCCATTACAGAATTTTAAACATTCTGATGACATAAGATTTGAGTCTATATAAAGCATATAGAATTACTTATCAAATAGTTATAATATAAATGTACATCATCTTTGTTCATAGGCCCAGCAAACGTGTGAAAAGTGTAGTGTACAGTTTGGAGAATATTACTGTGACATTTGCCATTTATTTGACAAAGATAAGAATCAGTATCATTGTCAGCCGTGTGGGATTTGCAGGTGAGCAGTAACTATCTAGTAACTATCAACTATTTGTTTATCAGCTGCTGTTGATTCGTTTGGAAGTAATGCAGTATTTTTATTTTATCAGGATTGGCCCCAGAGATGAATATTTCCACTGTGACAAGTGCAATTTGTGTTTAGCCCGAGCGCTAGAAGGGAAGCATAAGGTGAATACAATTAAAATGCAACTTTTTTGGTTTGTTTTTGTCACATTTTTATTTAATGCTTTTCCAGTAGTGTTAGTATCACCATTATTTACTTTTGTAAATAATGCTAAAATAAAATTCATACTAAAAATAAAATACTTTTGTGCTTTCCAGTGTGTAGAAAATGTCTCGAGACAGAATTGTCCAGTGTGTATGGAGGTAGGTCAATGCTGATCAAAATATTACATAACATTTTCAAGATTATTCTAAAAATGTTGATTTCACAGGATATTCACACGTCAAGGATTGAGGCTCATGTCCTTCCATGTGGTCACCTTATGCACAAGTAAGACTCCACATTATATCATTAAAGCCACACTGTGTAGCTTTTCTGGTGCAGGACCTGTACCTGATATTTTCAACAATATAGCACTGTCTATTTCTGTGGAGACAAGCAGGTGACCAAGGCCAAGTTATAGGTCAGATCTGCGGAGAACTGAGCCCCGTAACAAAATTGTGTGTGTTTTAAGTTATTTTTTTATACATCAATAAAAGGAACAAATGGAAGTGAATACATGCACATAAGACAAGTGTAATGCCGTACTGCTGACAATTCCAGGCAAAAAAAACTCATCAGCCTGGAGACAATCAGCCCCACATCAGAAAAGTTACATAGTGCCTTAAGGTTTTCATAACTGATCTAATATGATAAGGAACAAATATGATTTAAAATAAATAAATAAATATTATTCAACCTGATTTTAGATCGTCCCAGTAATAATTTTTTTCTGGATTCTCGTCAGCCATCATTAAATTGTGCCATATAAACAGCTATTATAATGTTGATGTGTTGTCTTACAGAACCTGCTTTAAAGATATGCTCAGAAACTGGTATGTGCTTTCTGCTTCTTCCTATTTTTCCTGCCAAAAATACTTTTCTGATATCATCATGTGTTCATTCTAGTGCCTATCGCTGTCCGCTGTGTATGCACTCGGCCTTGGAAATGCAGAACCACTGGGAGGAGATGGACCAAGAGATCGCCCAGTCGCCCATGCCCACTGAGTACAGGAATACATCTGTGAGGGTACGTCTGGCATCCATAATACACCTTCATTTCTCTTTTTTTTTTTTTATTCCAGTGATAATCGTCTGGTCCTTATTAACAATATGATGTTTTTTTAAATATATATAAGGCATAAATTAGTCAAGTTGTGGTTATGTCACAGTATGTTAAACTAGCACAGCAAGCCAGGTTGAGCTAAAAATGCTTTAACAAATGCAAAAACAAAAAAAACATGCATCCTTACTTTAAGCAGGTTTGCATCTTCACGAACCTGACTCTTATTGGGCCTGGAGGAGGGTCTCCATCTGCTTGTTTCCATGGAAACGTTGTCCCTTGGCTATAATCTTCCTCCCTAATTATAATGATCCAACCTCATCCACAGTATCTCCATGGAGAATGTTCCAAAGTAGAGGTTTAACTCACTAACTTCCACTGTATCAGGCAGGTAAATGTGCCAGCTTAGACAGTTACGTAAAATACTGCACTAAACAACATTTTGAGATTGTTGTATAGATGTTTTTGCTTTGTCCCATCCGCTCTTATAAGCAAGCATCTGTAAAGTACATTTTATTTTCTCCCAAGTCAAACATCCTTTCCGTTGCATCTGTAATCTGTAGCACAGTGAAACGCGTACAGATAAGTCATGTGAACGGTTATCCTTGACTCTGAATGGACTTTTTGTCTACAGATAATGTGCAATGACTGCCAGGCCCATTCCACGGCCCCTTTCCACGTCCTGGGAATGAAGTGCGGCAGCTGCGGCTCGTACAACACGGCGCAAGATGGAGGTCTAATTCAGAATAACAACGTGGAGCAGCCCGAGGAACATCAGGAGAACAGTGACACTGAGCCAGAGACTGACACCGAGTCAGAGCAGCCCAACCAGGAAGAGCACGAGGAAGACGAGCAGGAGGAGGCAACACTTCAATAGGAATTACTCTATAAATCATAAATAGCTTTCTGCAAACTGCTCCCAGCTAAACTACTTTTGGGAGATGAACCAACAGATTTCTGTATTATTAAAAACTTTATATTTATACATATGCACACTGAAGGTACAGTTACAGCCGCAGTATTGTAGTAGTTAAAGTGGAGCTACTCACTACATAACCGTGCAGACTGTTGCTAGCCAATTTTTTAAGCAAGAAGTAGACAAATTTCCAGCTTCCTGATCAAAAACTCCTAAATCTGCAGTTTCCAGTAGTTGGTGACATCACACACAACTGCCCTGTTTACAGCCAAGTGTTTCTAATACAAACGCCCGGCTGCAAGGGGTGGAGTTTGAAGTAAGGACCAATCACACTGCTCCTTATACGTCTAGACTCCGCCCCTCATCTCACTTCACTTTTTTTTTTTTTTTTAGTTCTCCAGGTACTGCCCAGTGTAGCAGCTCTATTCACGCTTACCAGGAAAACCTTTGGGAACACGATGACAACTTTGTGGTCGTTAAGTCTGACAAAATCTAGGAAAAATGAGAAAATTTCCCAATTTTCTTCACCTCCATGTCATTGTAGTGTTTCGTTATGTTCGGCTAATCAACAATTCAAACTATTCCTCAGTTTTCATCATTTACACACTAAAGCTCAACTGCTTTATCAGGATACATGGCTCTATACTGTACCTCCATCTTTGTGACACTAGATGGCGCAATGCACACAAAAGTGCACTATACGCTCCAGTATAATTGTTTCTAAATTTGTCTTTTAATCCATGGAATGAAAATTTCCTCTGCAACACTGAATGCAGTTTTATAGTTTTCTAGTGCTTCTATTGTATATAATTGTAAGTCCAAGGTTCAGAAAAGTAATAAAGTTTATTGGGAAGTTTATTTTCCAGAGTTTCTGTATGTGATGTTGCATTTAAGATGTAAAGAATTACTAATGTATGACTCTTATAGGGAAGAATGATGATGCTAATGCTAATAAAGTGAATGGGCAATTTCCAAATGTCTTAATAAAAAGCTGTTAGCACTTTTAAATCTGCTGTTTATTTCTTCGTTTCCTCTTCTTCTAAAAGTTTGAAGATAGATAGAAGATAGATAGAATTGCTTATTATTAACATTAAAAAGACCTAACCTGTCTGGCCATAAACTTGCAAAATTACAGATCAAATTTGTGGAGAGGTGACCCCACTTACAGTATTTTTTAAAAGATATTTTTGAGCATTTAAAAGCACCAGTAGTTGAGTAAATGTAAGAGTAGTTTAATACCAAACTGGACAATTTAAACCAAATCATGAACATCTCCATGGAGGTTGCAAACCCTGTGAAGAAAAGTTACACAATGCACATTTAAATATCTCTACTTAAAACAGTGATACATTTTTTTCGCCCAATTTTTAAATTTCTGTAGTATTTTGTTTTATACTTTGAGGTGTATAATCCATTAATTATATACTGTGAGCATAGAATTCGTAAATAATACAGTTTTATTTTTAAGGACCTTCAAGGAAATCTCAAGTTCTACAGAAACAAAATTATATAACTTTTTTTTTTTATTGGCTATTGCTGCACCAAGGTGAGTTTCTTTGTAAAGCACAATTCAAACACAAAGTAATTTAAAAGTGCTTTACAGAAACATCAAATTAAATAACTGATGGTCCATGACATTGTTAAATACGATATCACACATTTTTTTAACATCCATAATGTGAACGCACAAACAAAACAAGCCACACAAGATCATGAGAATAAAAATCTTTATTAGTGTTTTATGAAGTCTGCATAATATGCCACACGCCTGAGAAGCTTATAGTCAGAAAAAAAAGGAACTGCTCTATCAATACCGCCCCCTACTGGTAAAACAACTGCAACATCTACTGTACTGACTGCTTTGCAAAAGATAACTATTAAATACACACATACTGTACTACTGTTATGTATATGAACATCTGGTCCACGTCAGTTTTTGTAATGCATTTTTTTAAACTTCACATTCATATGTTGTAGTAGGCCAAAGATAGAAACAATGTAATACTAGACCCCGCCCACAGGTGGCAGCGCCCGCCCGAGATCCAACCTCACTAGGTGCACTTTAAGTACAATCGCTAGTGCCAGTATTTATAGTAAACAACATTTACATCAAAATAGGAGCGCGGGGACATGTTCAAACAGCCACGTAATGACAAGGATGGCAGAGTTTAAGCTAGAATAATAAGTCTTTGTTGTACATACTGTTATTTTATAGACAGAACAAATACAATACGAACATTAATACTTGATGTCCCTGTGTGCAGATCAGGCACATTCACCATTCATTTCTATCAGTTATTATTATCCATGGAAGAAAAGTGGTTTTACTCCCATGTTACAAAAAGAGCCAATAGTTCAAGAGTTGACCTTATAAACCCGCTAAAGTTAAGCACCAAAATGCTCTTAGAGGTCACACGTGTTCTTCAAAATAAAACGCTATATAAAGAGATGAATGGAATCGTTGCCACCTTTTTTTTTTTTTAAAAACGAGCCTACAGTACAAGATCCGTAAAAGCGTCAAATAACGGTAGAGCTAAAGGTGCGCGGTGCAGCTTTTCGGTTTTGGAGGGTCCGTCGGCTGCTTCTTTTTATCGATTTTTTCATTTCTCTGCCTGGAATGTTCCACGGTGCGACATTAAATGCTTCTGCTTTACATTTACGCTGCTTTTATAGCTCAAAAATACCTTGAAAAACGGGCATTACCTTGGTCTGGTTTGGATATAAAGGTTTAATGCCGCACTGCGAAACATTCCAGACAAAGAAATAACATCCACGTGAAGAAAAAGCAGGCGACGGACCCTCCAAAAGAAAAGTTGCACAATGCAGCTTTAAGAGATTCGGGTACATTGCTTGTTTTGGGCACTTTAAAGGAGAAGTCGATGCGTTTCTGAAGAGACGAGGGTGTGTTTTTGTGTCAAAGTCCAGTTTTATCGGATGGGTGAAATTGGAGAAAGGTGCCATGTGCTTTCGGTGGCATTTTGTCAGTCCCAAAAATGGGTCTACGGTAGCTCATCAGGGACAAAAACGCAGAAATAACAAAAACTAGGTCTCCATTTGGGTTATTGCTTGGACATAACATTTTATAGGCCAATAATATTTAATGCAGATGGTGGGAAATGGGAATAGACAGAGTTGGTTCAATTGTTGCTTTCAAAGTTCCAATAAGTGCGCAATAAAATGTTTCTAATCAAATTTTAATCGTCATTTTCAGACGAATGATTGAAAACGACGTGCACCTGATTATTTGTCAAGTCAAATTTGCCTTTCCCCAGCACAGATATATATCGTAAAAGCAAATAAGTCAGCTCTGTGTTGTCTGAATTTCATTAGAAAACCTTTTTAACATCTCAGAAAGTCCACGATAGCTTTAGTTAAGTTAAGCTAGTTAAGCTCTTTTCTCTCTCTGTTGGGTGTCAGCGTCGTGAAAAGTTCTTATCAACATGTTACGGTGAATAATTTAATTGAAGAAGCTCAGAATTTATGAGGTAAGAGGAATAACTTTTGGCTTTTCAAGCATGTGGAATCAGGTACAGCGTTTTTAAGATGTTTGCCTGTTTTTATTCAATTTATTGCGCTGCTTGTGGTCTTAAAATCCCATAAATTGTAGATTAGGATAGGGACAAAGTCTGTTTTAGGAGCCCAGAACTGGACCCTTTTCCTTTTAATTGATATTATGAGGGGGGCCCCATTTGAAGCCTCTTGCCCCAGGGCCCCCAAATCTCCGTGGACGGGCCTGACCAAAAAGCACAAAGCACCTTTAGCTTAAGCTGGTTGCCAGTGGTTGAATTATTTGTACTTGAATGAGGTAAATGAGCTTCAAACTCTTACAGCTTTGGTTCACAGCAAATACAATGCTGAGTGCAAAACCCATAGTGAAAAGGTTAACAAGATGACAAACTTCTCCTTTAAAATCCGCCGTAATTCTTTGGAAAACTCAAAGCAGAGGGAGGCTACACACACACAGTACAGGGCAGTGATTTCTTTGTAAAACGGAGAGACAAAAAACGTGTGAAATGAACGGAACTGAACCCATCGGGTGAAACGAGGAATGGTCCTTGCCCTCCACTTTTTTAGAAACAGCTGTGGTCTTTTTTTAAAATATTACTTTTAATAATAAAAAGTGAACGACAGAAAGTATTTAAGTATATTTATATATAAAAATACATGAGAATACAAAAAGTAGCAAAACAATGGGGATATAGGCTAAGAACAAGATGAATTTGTTGATACCTTCAATATCTCTAATGCGTCACCCCCCAGTGTCGTCAAAGAAAAGAGCTGATCTTTCTGGTCCCTGCCCAGTGCATCCTAAAGCCAAAGCCGGGCTCACTCCACATTTAAAGTGCATTTGACAGCTTCAATTACGCATTTCGCACGGTAATAATTTAACTTGAGACTTGCCTATTCTCGTCTGGTTTTGTAAGTTTATAAGTTTAAGTTTTGCTTCCAGTTGGACGTGAACGGCAGATGTGACGTACGTAAAATGTTAAATTACCGAGAATCCGAGGGCCAAACCTGGTCTAAATTAAACAATAGTCGTGATTCACCAAGTAAAAATTGATGTCAACACTTATTTTATTTTGTTAAAGGTGGATTGTGTAACTTTTCAAATGCTTTTTCCGTGGAGATTTTTGTTTTTATTGCTTTGTCTGGAATGTTTCACAGTGTGGCATTGACCTTGATCACCATGGAGACCAGACCGAGTTACAGGTCAGCTCTGTGGAGAGGCGACCCCGCTCACAGTAAAAAAAAAACACCCGTTTTTCTAGGCATTTTTGAGCCATAAAACCACCTATAAGTGAATAAATGTGAAGTAAAGCTGTGTAAGGTCACACTGTGGAACATTCCAGGCACAGCAGGGACGTATCCATAGAAACGAGCAGGTCAACAGTCAGAAAAATGTATAAATTGTCTCACCACTACCTCCACTTCCTGTTTGTTTTCTACTTTTCTTTGCAAAACGCCGCTCGAGTGATGAAAAACTATGATAAATATTTACGACACGATCCCACGAAACCAAAAGTCACAATTTGAAATATAAATCTGTCAAATGCACTTTAAGTTTTCAAACCAGGCTTCCTCCGTCCGGGATGCAAATCAACTAAACTAGAAGGTCGCGACTAGTGCCATATAATGACAGTACTAAACTGCAGCCAGGCTCAGTTTGTCTTATTTCATTTTAAGATTTTTGATTTCTTAAACTAACATTCCTATTTGTCCATTTAAGATGCATGTCCTATAACGACACACTTCGACAAGTTTCTTAAAAAAGCCGTAATGGCGAGAAAAAAAAAAAAACAAAAACAAAAAGAAAAGAAACAAACAGAGTCCTTTCCACAACCTAATTTCATATAAACATCATTGTGGTAATTCTTTCAAAAGGCCACCAAAGGCAATCGTCATCAAGCTAACTCCCTCGCACACAAAATATGGGGCAAAGTTTACCTAAAAATAAACTAAAACTCAAACGCTAGAACAACAATGGTTAAGTTGGGCAAAGAACATGTCGTTTTTAAGCTTGTTTTACTCACACAAGCCGTCTTCAATACTGAGAAACTATACATATTTTTGGTATTCCCCCTAATTATTGGACTAAAAACGAAGGTAACACTTCAGTTTATTAACCACATATTAACAGCAAAGGATGGGACAAGATCTCGAGACAAAATTACCGTAAGTACACATAAGTACACACTCATATTTTTGCCTTTGCATTGGGTTTTCGAGAAGCTGTGATTCCAAAAAGCAGCGATTCAACGACAGCAAAACTATAAAACGTCAAAATTGTGAACTGAACGGCACAATTTGTATGAAAAATTATCTCAAAATGTCATTCTCGTGAGCCGAATTTAACGTTATGTAGAAATTGTGTCTTTTCCCATCCTTATTAACAGCTAGTTCATCGTAAAACGCATTATAAGCGCTTAATTACATCTTTGTTAGCATTTATAAAACACTTTCTGTGCATTTTTGTCGTACGTTATAAGGCCGTATTTTAGTATTGAACCAGTAACTATTTCCTTCCCACTCAAGTCATGGACGATTGCATTAAACGTTTCCGTACTTGCACTTAAAAAGCCTTAATACGCGTTTTATAAATACCAATTAACAGCTACGTAACGGTTAATTACTAGGGATGGTACAAGATTTCGTGCCACAAGATGAGAAAAATGATCTTGTGAGATTTTTTCCCATGAAAAAGCGTCGCGTGTTGGTGCGTTACGTCTCTTACGGTTCCAAAAAAGCAGTAATGGAAAGAAAAGTTAAATAAATACAAAATCGTGAGGCCGAAATTGGAAACTGAATCGCAAAATGTACAAAAATGACGCTAAAATCTCGTCGTCTTGGACCCAATTTCGTCGATTTCATCTCGTCTTGCGGCATCTGCGTCCCATCTCTACTAATTAGGACTTCGTTAGCGATTAATACGCGATCCCAAAACTGAAGTGTCACCGAAACGCAAACACATTTCATCTGTACCACAAATATTAAAGGATTTTTTTTTTGGAAAAGGGGGAGAGCCATTTGAACAAGGTGCATGACATAAAAGGGCTAAGAAAGTGCCAAATTCTAAAATGTGTTCTTTCGTTTTGTTTCATTTGGGTTCGAGTGCAAAAGAAGTGATTTTTATTTATCGTCGTTTTGCTAAAAGTGGGACGTGGAGCCGAGCCACACGCACTATTGTCTTATTTTACAGGATTCTTGGGTTGACGTGATTTCCAAAGAAAGGACTCGCAGTTTAAAAAGGGTCAGTCCAGTATTTTACGTTTTTTTGGGGGTTTTTTTTATATGCGTCGGCTTCGTTTCAGCTTGCAAAAGTTTGGAGGAGCAGATCGGAGCGTTAGCATCGCCGATTTAGTTACGTTTTTTTCACCGATATTCAGTATTTTTTTTTACTGTTGTGACTTATAACAGATATTTCGCTTTTAAAATCTATTCACTGTATCCCGCCGCTACAAATTAAGAGCGCTTTTTGTAGCACTTCCTGTTAATCGGGGATGCCACTCATGCTAATTTGAGAATTTGGGAATGATTTTGCGTCTTAAATGTGGCATGAAGTCGGTTAATTTGTTTAAAAAGTTCAATTTTCATGTACATCAAGTTAACACTAAAAATATTGAACTTATTTACTGTCAAGATACAAAATAATACAACGCGAATCAAGATGGCGGCCGGAATAAGGTGAATACTACAGACCAAATTTATGTTAAAGTTTATAAATGAACTTACCACTTTCGTAAAAAATAATCAAATGTATTTTTCTGGTATATAAATCCAAATTTTCGCTCATTTACTCTGCTCAAAAAGACAGATCCAACGCACTGAGCTCTAACCGGGTTTGACACATGGACAAACACAGACTGGGGCAAAGCAGAAAAAAACTATTGGTGCCAAATATCGGCAACATTTTCGATATCAGACAGATATACTGATAACTAATCTCTAATAAATTCCCATCGATATTCTTATAAATGACGGGAATAAGGCAAATAATGTAATTTTTTTTTGCATTTTCTGGTAAGAAAAGCGTATTTTTAACCATTTAATGCTTACAATTCTTTAATTCCTAGTTCAGAATTGGTTTAATTCCGGTATAATCTTGTTTTTTAGTACAATTTTAAAGTTACCCGTAGTTAACTGACCCTTGAAAGATTTTATACGAAATTCGACTTATTTTTAACTTGCAGGTCTTGCTATGCGTTACAACCAAGTAAATATCCTCCTATGGGCGTTACATGTAAAGCTGCACTATGTAACTTTTCTGGGGCACAGTCCACCACCCATTTGTCTCCATGGAGATGTTACTGCTTAGTTTGGATGTTCCACGGCGTCTATTTTGCATTTATTCCAGTACAGGTGTCAAAAAGCACCTGGATAAACATGCGGTGTAAGTGTAAAGACGGCCACATGTCCACAGATCTGACTTGGTGATTTGGCCTTGTAGCAGCATGCTCGTCTCCATGGCGACAGACAAGTTAAATGGCATATATAGGCGAAGCAATAACATCTAAATGGAGACAGAAAAGTTGCATAGTAGAGCTTTAAAATGGGGCTTTTTGAACACACTTGACAGCATCGTTTTGGCTTTGCACCTCTGCTCCGGACTGCTTCTCCAAACCAAGAAAGCCAATTTCAGTGGGAAACAAAAGCTCTGTACAAATTAAAACAATAACGTATCATAAAAGACACAAAATACTGTACTGTCCCTTTAAGAGTTGGTAAAATCTTTGTATCAGGCTGCGTTTTTGGGTGTTTCCGTAGCTGTTTAGGACATACTGGTGCAGAGGCCAGAGGGGGTCCCCATCTGGGTCAGAACCTTGTCCAGCCACTGCAGAGGCCCGTTTAAGTGAAGCTCGATCCAACATGGAGTGCTCGTGACCGTCTGCCGCCTGCGGGAGAGAACAGTAGGGTTTGGAAAAGAATACATGAGAATATTAAAGCTGGAGAAGAACACAAGAGAATATGAGTGCTGGACAAGGCTGTATGCAAAAAAAGAGCCTTAAAGATGCACTGTGTAACTTTTTGGTCGGGTTCCGTCACCTGCTTGTTTCTGCACAACCTGGAATGTCCCACAGTACGACACTTAACAGCTCTACTTAACCTTTATTTAATTACAGGCAACTTTATAGCTCAAAAATACCTATAAACAGGCATTTTGGCTGTGAGGGGTGTGCCTCTCCACAGATCTGACCTGTCACTTGGTCTGCTTTGGTCTCCTTGAAGGTAGAAAATGCCACACTGTGAAATACTGTGAAACATTCCAGATGAAGCAATAACGTCTCCATGGAGAAAAGCATTTAAAAGAACCATCCCAAAGTTACACAATGCAGCTTGAAGACATTTTGTTAGTCACAAAAAAGTAGTTTTGCAATATTTGCAGCTTGAAACTCAATGGTGAGAGTTTGTTAGCAGATTTATAGAAATATATATATTCATACGTATATATATTAAAATGCCCCAACTTTCTTATAGTAGCAGATAAAGCATATTACAAAAACAGTAAGTTAAAATTAAAATATATTAGAAAAAATGTGAAGATATTAGACTATATTAGACTATCAAAATACATTGATACACTGTGGTCCAAGGCAAGAAAAATGATCTAATGATCTAATGAAGGCTTTTTTGCCGAAGCCTTATTAGATTTTTTTTTTTAAGCTTCTGGACATCGGCCATCTGAGCTATGCATTTTTTTCCACTTTTGCATTTGCACCTCTACAAGAATTTTGGTGTGTGTTTTCTGTTCCTTTTGATATTTTTTTTGTCAACACACATAAAAAGATTTATCATGAAGAAGCGCCATTATTTCATCAAAACTGAATATCCCATGTAATTTTTGTCCATATGACACTATTCATTCAAGACTTTTCACTCATCTTTCATATTAATTTAGTTAAACATATGTAAATATATTTAACAAATATCAGTATGTAGTAGTAAAGAATAGTTTGACTAACAAATTCACTAACTACTTAACAACTAAAACAATTGTTTGCGGCATGCAGTCTTTATCTTTTGCAGCCATCTTTAAATTAATTTAGAAATATTAATTAAAAAAAATATTATCAAGCAATCCCAAGTCATATGAAGTGTGTTTAAAATAAAAATTAAAGATGAGTATACAAAGAAATAATTATAGTGGACTAAAACATTTATAGTTTCTCTAAATGTGAAAAGTTTTGAGTTTTGAATATTTCCGTCACTAGAGCCACACAGAAGGATTTATTCACAACAAAGATCTGCTTTAACTACGACATTTGTCTGTTACATCAATCAAACTGTGCGTCTGCGTGACTACAGAAAACCCGGCAGCAAACAAAACAAGCCGTCGTGTTGTAGTTGTCGGGCGCTCATTTGCGTGGCCTCACCTGTACTCCGCTCCCCAGCCTTTGACAAAGCTCATGCGAATGGTGCACATCCTGGTCAGCTGGTACACCGCCTCGAAGCCCTGATTCACCGACTGAGCCAGGAGAGCCGCGAACTCCTGGTTGTTGAAGATTTTCAGATTACAGCCTGAGGAGTTAAAACACACGTTAAAACTCACACAGATACAGAACGTCTTATCCCATCTCCACTGGGGTTGTAAAAAACATAACTGTACATAACAAATAAAACACTGAAGTTGCCTGGAGGAGTTTATTTACATCAGTGCAGGACCCAGAGCGCAGAGATTGTGATACTTTTGTCCTTTCCAGTCTAGGCAAAGATAACACGGGCTGAGCACAATGAGACTCTGCCAAGTCATTCCCATAACATTTCCTACTCACCAACACAATGCCACAAGAAAATCATTGCTAAAGGGGACAAAGAGTGAACTAAAATGTACAAGTTGCATGAAAAGGCCTGTAGATTTGTCTTTATATACTTAAGAAACGCATGTAATAAATATATAAAACACATTTCAAAAATACATCTGATCTTTCCTTGAATAGTTTTAAAATGGTTTGGATTTTTCAACTATTATGAGTTTTAAAAAGTTTTCCCTCATTTTTATGGAAGTATGATAGTCTTTTCTTTAGTATCAAGATAGGATATAATCTCTGACAAAACCCACAGATTTACTAAAATGTTTTTAAGTTCTACCATACAAGAAATTTATTTTGGATTTTTGTGCAATGGTGGGTGGTGGGTTTCTAAATTAACTAACCAACCAAAAGTCTGTTCCCACACTTTTTCACAGCAATTTTAAGGACTTTTTCATGACCTTAAGTTACTTTTCCATAACTATACGGCTCATTACATGTGCAGAATTTAGTGTTACTTTTAGGGCTAAATATGAAATGTGAACCCTTTCCACTCACCTTATGTTATTGTTTTTTACATTCAAAATACTGTGAGTGCATTTACTGTCATCTCTTTTAAACAAAACACCTTATTGTGCATTGTCCTGCAGTGTTTCCTGCAGAACGTTTGTTAGTCCAGGGGGGTCGGGGGTCACCAGTATCAGAAATGTGAAAATAATCGGAAATAATCATAATAATCTAATGATAACTTAACAGAACGCTGTAGTTCTGTGAAAGAGATACTAAAATTCTGTGACATTTCCTTGTTTTCCATGTAGGTAGAATTAGCAGCGAGGATAAATTATAGTGAACAGTGATTATAATTTATGGGGAAAAACAAAACAGCAACATTAGAAGTTAAAGTGAGATTGTGAAGCTGGAGAAGTCTGTTACCTGGAGGTATTTTACACACTGTTGCTGGATGCCAACCGTACCGCTGGTTGCAGTTTGGACTTTGGACAAAGATGGCGCTATCACTCAGGCACTCTGCAAACACCTCCCCTCCAATGTAGTAAAGCCTAACACCTCTTCCTGTCAAAACAAGCAACACAAAAAGGTAAGAGAAAAACATCAGATTGGATTGGTGATCTTGTTCACAATAAGTTACTCCATCTATTTTTGGCATTAAAAGTGCCCCACTGAGAGAGACCAGTTTAATGCCATACTGTGGAACATTAGCAAAGCAAAACTTACACGATGCAGCTACAAGTCCAAAGTTTTAAGCAACTAATTATCGTATTTTTGGGACTATAAGGCGCATCTAAAATCATGACATTTTCTCAAAAATCCACAGTGGCCTTATAATCCAGTGGCCTTATGTGTGACCTTTGGTTGTGTTTAACCTCCAACCGATTTGATGTTGTCCACATTAGTCTAATAACGTATTAGTGGGCGAGTCAGGAGGAGTAATATGTTGGCCACATATAGGGCGACTGTGCAACATACCGGTAGTTCTGCCGTGTGCTGTACAAGGACCCAAAATGCCACCATTACCATGCAGATTTCAGGTTTTGTATTTTTGTGTTAAAACTGAACAATGTTGAGAGGATCCGGGCATGTTTGATGCCCAAATCACCAACTGTTAAACTTGTATTTTTGTGTGAGCTACAACTGAGAGTTATTGTAAATGACCTGAATAAAGTTCCATTTATCCGACACGTGTTTTGTTTCTCTTATTGCGCCTTATAATCCGATGCTCCTTATGTGTGGACAATGACACAACTGACATATTATTTGATACTGCGCCTTATAATCCGGTGCACTTTATAGCCCCAAAAATACGGTAATACCAAGATGTTTAGCCCAAAGTTTGTCCATTATGTTTGTACTCCCCCATTAGCTATTTTTTTTTTCCTTTATAGCCCCAAAAATATGGTAATACCAAGATGTTTAGTCCAAAGTTTGTCCTATTATGTTTGTACTCCAACATTAGCTATTTTTTTTTTTAATTATTAAGCTTGTCAAACAGTTGAAACTTTGCAGTCCTACATGTATGTCTATGGCAGAATGTTCAGCAGTTACCATGGTGACAATGGACAAAAAAACAACACATTTTCAGGAGCCAGGGATCAATACGAGCATCCACGGTCCTGTTTAGGTGATTTCAACAAAAAAGGGGAGTACAGTTAATCCGTTGATTTTATTACCGTAACGAGCTTGGCGAGTCGTCCATAAAGTTGGATTCTTAGAACGCACCCATAATCCTTTTACGCGATCCTAGCTCCTAAAGATTCTTGACCTTATAAAATATTATATACTGGTCATTTTATTTAAAGCATTCAACAATTTATGACCAAGTAAATCAAAATGAAAGATAGAAAATGTTCAAACTACCTGTAAAAGATTCTGTGTGTCTGTATGTAGTGTAAAACTCTGGACACGCATCTCAAGCAACGCCAAAATATCCATAAATTCAAGTTGTTATATAAACATATGGTCTGGTCACAGTATATAGAGAGTGGGTCTTAATATTAGAACAATAGTGCCTTCTGTAGTGCTGCAATATGCTTGTTGTTTCCTTATCATTGCTGGTATGTGCTGTCCATTACTTGTATTTGTCGTCTGTCACCATTGTTGGCATCTTTAATTTCCTTACAATAGTTGGAATCATTTTGTATTATTGTAAGAGTGACTCATTGTCCTCACATGTAAAAAGTTCATATGGTCTAAGGTAAAATGTAGAATGAAGAATGCAAAAGAAATGTTATATTAGAAAAGGGGGCGAGATTAAATATGTTTCCTTCTTCCCACTTTCTTTTTGGGCATTTATTTTTGTTGTGTCCGTCACGATTAAACCGATGTCATATGGATAATACTAACTTCCCCAAAATAAATGCATAAATGAAGTGAAATTGAATGAGAGCAAGAAACTAAAAAGTGCACAAAACACCTTTAGTTCCAACTAAGTCAAATTGTGATTTAAAAAAAAAAAAAACTCAGATTAAAGTCTAAATTGAGTCTAACTTCGGTTACCATCACACCCCTAGAAAATGTTAATCCTCAGCTGCAAAGTATGATTGTGAAAGTATAAAAAGTACACAGAAAACTATACTACAACTACAGCTCAAGACCTTACAGAGAAAAAGAGAAAAATGTACAATTCTCTATTCATGGTCGGCATAATTTTTAATAAAAGTGTAGGTCATGGTGGAGGCTGACCTATGTGTCTCCTGGTCATCTCCACCGTGGCGTTCCTGTTGACGTTGGAGAGGAGGCCCAGGCAGAAGCGCTCGGAGTTGGAGGGGTCCGTGAAGCCGTCCACGGTGAGCGAGGGCTGCGAGGCGTGGAACGTCTCCCCCACGCGCTGGTTCAGCTCGTAGTACGCTATCGAACACCAGAACGCCGGCTCCGAGTAGGTCACCGGCTGGAGGTCTGGAGGGAAGAAACGGGATCAACTCGGCGACGCTATTTTCGGGTTACGCTTTTCTAAAACCGACAGCCTCTCCAGCTCCTTCCAAGTAACTCGCCGAGGGATTTCTGAATTAAATATTGTGCTGAATGACTCAAATGTGATGCGTATTATCACTGTAAATGTATAATTTTGATGCCCAACATGCACTAATAAAGTATGTTTACCCCCATCTAAGGTTCACCATGACTCTTATATTCAATTTATAACTTTCTGATTGCTAAAATGAGTAGCTCTCCTTCTTTTTGTTTTATAAAAAAGGTGGAAAAAAGGTTGAAAGAGGCTTTGAAAATGTTATATACACTAATACGATGAGCTTTTGACGCTACGAGTCGCTAACCCTTCATAGCGTGTATTCTGCTGATGAAAACCTTTTGTATTTTCGCATCATGCTTTTGAATATTTATGGAAATGGATAGAACTGTGCTGCTAATCATAATGAGTGTTTGAATAGGGCTTGGGAGAGATCGCTAGATTACTCAAACATGCACGGATCACGTCTAAAATGTCTTTAAGCATGTTTTTGATGAGAACTTTAGAACAAAAAAGGTCAAAAAAGTTGATTTTGTAGTTTGTAGTTTGTCTTTTTCCAGGTTAAAGTGTTACACAAATTGATATTACAGTGTTAATACAATGACCTGTAATATCAGAATGGCGTCCGATCTTTCAGAAATGGTTTTCAGTGGAGTTTTGGTCAAATCTCGGCATAGAACAGTAATAAAAAATTGTTTCTGGTTGAACATTTAGCATCATACCTACCATCGCCACCCATGCTACCTTGAAAAATTATAAAAACTAAAATTTGTCTCCACCAAAAGTCGTGGACTCGAACGGATGAGCGGATCTGTACGAGATGGATTGTGTTTAAAACTCAAATCTCACAACAATCCGGGTTGCAGCCTAAGGTTACAGTAACTAGTTCCTCTTCGAAATAATAAGACTAATGAGTTGAAAGACCAGATATGATGATGTTCTTTTTGCTAAATATTGGGGATCTTTTTCAAACAGACTGAAACTGAACATATCTACATTACTGGTACCAAAATTAACACCAATATACAGACTATTAAAGGTTTTCGTGTGTGTTCTTACCCATGCTATGATTGACAGGAGAAAGAGTGCTTGGGGACAGTTCTGCTGGAGAACCTGTGAGGAACAAAACCATAGTTACACAGATTTAACAGTCACAGGATCAAAAAGTTTAACGTGCTGGTTAAAGGGCCCATGCTACGCTGTTTTCTGATTTGTTATAATGTCGTTTCCTCATCAAAAATGTACCTAGAGTTGTGTTTTGTTTTATTCCCCTATGTTTATCACACACACCCTGCATATTTAGTCTGAATTCTTCTCTCAAACTGAAAACACTCACTCCACTTTGAGGATTTGAGATGTAGACAGACTAATAATGCAGGATTACTGAAACATCTGTGAATGAAACAAAACACAATTTTGGGTACGTTTTGATGAGTTAACAAGATTCTAACTTGGCTTAAAGCTCATGGGAGTCTATCGCACAATAAAAGGGCCTTTAATTAGAAAATTTTCAGCTTGGTTTTTCGGTTCAAATTACAAAAAAGAAAGTATTCCATGTTATAGGTTGGGTTTGTTAGTTGAGAGTTAGTGGACCATAACAAAAATGAGGAGATTAGGTTTGTACAAAAACAGCCAGAAATGGAGACAATGCGGTTTTCAAGTACACAAAAGGAGTGATTGTCAGTGTGTTACGAGGACGTCAAGCTATAAGGAACAAGGGAACGAGGAGACAGGACGCAGGAGGAAGGAAGCAGGAGCTAGTCTAGAATACCTGTGTCCATACTTTGATTCATCTGCTGATCACTGGCCTCTCCATCCTCACTGATGTATCCGGGGGGAGGCGTTTCTGGACAAACATAAAAAACACGCATAAAAATCACACACTAAAAATAAAAAAAACATCTTAAATGACCAGGACGTAACAGAATCGTACATGGTTTAGCTCCATGTTTCACTCACCTGGTATGTAGTTGCTCGGAGGTTCGATTCCCGCGGGGAAGTTTGTGTTCTCGGGGATGGAGTGAGTGTAGTCGTCCAGAGGGGGGCGCTCAGTCAGGATCTCTGCCTGGTGCCTGGGCACTAGAACAGCAGGCAGCACTGGAAAGTACGGGGACAGGAGTTAGAAATCCTAAGTGGATACAATAAACATCAGTGTTCTTAAGTTAATTCCGATATGTGGAAAATGATGGTGGAGTCAGATGCTAAATGACCTCAAGCAGGGGTGGGTAATTATTTTCCCCAGGGCCAAATGAGAAGCAGAAAATATTGTGGAGGGCCGGGCCAAAAGTCTTGTTGTTAATCACATGCACTCGGACTTGTTTCAGAGCACCTGTCCGTAAACAACGCACGCACACTGTCAACAGGTTTCAAAGTAAAAGCACTGCATTATGCAAAAGTTTGAAAGTAGGTTTTATTTTCTTAATCCCAAGCAACCTTTCGTGAGCCAGTCAGAGTCAGGCCCAGGTCTGACCTAAAGTGAATTTTCAAATTACAACACCCTACATGTGTAGAATTTTGCTTTATTTTTGGGGCTAAATATGAAATGTTGACCCTTTCCACTCACCTTATGGTAAGATATTATAGTTTTTTAACATTCAAAATGCTGTAAATGCATTTATTGTTTTATCTTTTAAACAAATGACCATATAGTGTATTGTCATGCAGTGTTTCCCGCAGAACATTTGTTAGTCAAGGTGGGGGGTTCACTGGTATCAGAGACATGTGAAAATAATCATAATAGCCACACTTAAAAGAATGCTGTAGTTGCATGAAAGAAATACTAAAATCCCATTTTCAATTCAACATTTCAACATTTTCAACAAATCAACATTTTCAATTTCCATGACTTTTCCAGGATTTCCATGACTGCAGGAACCATGTTTGCAGCAGTGATGCTTGGCCTCACCTGGGGTCTCCACCCTCTGGTAGTGGTAGGGGTTGATGCACACCTCATCTTTCTTCAGGTGGAAGGAGTACTCACAGGCCTCGATGGCCCTGAGCTCGTGGTGACTGTGCAGGTCGGGCCACCTCCACAGACGGCAGTAGATCACATGAGGAGGGGTCTTTCTGTGGGACACCTGGAGAAGTCCATCCAGGGATCTGCTCCAGTCACAATAACATGTTAGTGAGTGAAAAAGAGAATACACTGCAGTCACCAGGAGAAACACACACAACCATAACACGCAGCTGATTGGTGCTTTCTTTCACTTTACACCAAATATGAGTTAAACTGGCACAGTTTTGTGATTGAAACCTGAGTGTAACACCGATACAAGCCGTGCCCACCTGACCAACCTTGGTAAGTAGTAGTAGCAGTAATAGTAAGAAACGGCACATGAAAGTACTCACCTGGTTTGGTCAGGGTAGCTGTACAAGCCTGACGTGTCCCACTGCTCTATCGTATTTGGTGTGCTCAGGCCCCATATTTCAGAGCAATTACTGCGAACAAATAAACAAAAAAAAGATCAGAAAACAGCATAATATGGGCCCTTTAACTGGCACATTAAGCTCTTTGATGACGTCATGTTATAATGTCGTTTCTTCATCATAAACATACCTGGAGTTTTGTTTTGTTTCATTCACACATGTTTAACACACAAACCCTGCATATTTAGTCTGGATTCTTCTCTCAAACTGAAAACACTCACTGCACTTTGAGGATTCTGCGCATTTGAGATGTAGACAGACTAATAATGCAGGATTACTCAAACATCTGTGAATGAAATAAAACACAAAATTTGGGTACATTTTTGATGAGGTAACAACAGTCTAACTTGGCTTAAAGCTCAAAGGAGACTGTATTGGACCTTTAATTAGCAAACATAAGTTACACATTTTCAGCTTATAACAGGGAAACAAGAAAACATCAGAATCCCCCACAAAAACACTCTGCACAAAAAGTAATTTAGATCTGTACAAACATGATCTGAAACATGATTCTTACAGTTTGTCACTTCATGGTTCGGTCAATTTCTCTGTTTAGAATATGATATTTTCCCCAAATCACTCCTACATCTATATATTTATTGCTCAATAACGAGAAACAAAGGTAGAAAATGCTGAAGATAAACCAGAACTAGTTTTATGTTTAGCTTTCGCCACATCTCAAAGGACTAAAAACTTCAAATTACTTAATGTCTTTTTGTGAATTGCTGAAATCTGCACCTTTAGGGGTATAATTTGGAGACAATTTGGATTTGATTTATTAAGAAAACATGAGTTATGGCCGACATGTTAAATCTGTACAACTGACAAAATGGTGTACCTGCCCTGGCCTGTAATCACTTGGGAGGAACCCGCTGAGATCTTACAATTAATCCTGAATTTGAGAGCGATAATTACGTATTAAGCAATAATTAAATGTGTCTCAATCACTTCTTCAGACTATAATCATTCTGAGATCCACTTCTGAGGCAATAAACAGGTCTGCAGACGTATTCTCCTACACAATGTTCCCTTTCATCTGCGAGTTCATCTAGTCCAGGATGAAACGTGATAAGGAGGACATCTTTTACAACCCTCGAAACTATATCCAGACTCAAAGTTTGCTAAAAAATAGAGCGAAACGAAACAATAAAGCAAATTAAGATGAGTTGACTGTGGACTTTTAAAAAGGCAAATAGTGCTGTTAGAGTGAAAAGTGCAGACAATTTATGCAATTTACGGCATTTTAGAATATTTAAAAGGTGCGCCGTGTAGCCTTTCTGGTAGACGATGCATTTAGATGTTGTCAGGAATGTCCCGCAATATAGAATTACCATAACTTGCCCCCATTAAATGCCATAGGGGCAAGTTATATGTCAAATCTGTGGAGGCGAGCCCACTCACAGTAAGAACTCAAGTTTTTAAGTCAGTAAAAACCCATGTTATCAAGTAAATGTAAGATGGGTATGTTTAATGTCATACCGGGACTTTCCAGACAAAACAGCATCTCCATGGAAACAGCAGACGGAAGATCCTTCATCAGAAAAGTTACACAGTGCACCTTCGAGGCATTTTTCATAATTAAAACGATTTCATTTACCAAAATAAATGTGTGTGTGCTCCCTTTCTCTTTTTTCTTTTTATTCGTCTATCCTTCATCGCTATTGTGTAATTTGTTATCATGATGGTTGCCAGATAACAGTTATGGAATTACCTCCCACGTCATTACGCACGTCACATCAGCTGCTAAACTTTGCCAAAATTTTAAAACTTCGGGGAAAAAAAAACTAAGCACTATTTACAGTCAAACCCAGATATAATTATTAGGGATGGGACGAGGCACAATTTGCACAAGACAAGACGAGACATGAGATTGGGTCCATGAGAACGAGATAAAATGAGATTTTGACATAATTTCTAAAGATGTAAATAGTCCGATTTAGTTTCTGAAGTTGACTTTAGAATTTGTATTTACTTCCCTGAATACTTTTGTAATCCTTCTAGCAGCTAACAGCTTCTCCAAAGATCCAACTCACCAGCGCAAAACTCTTTTTTTGTCCGATCCAAGTGGGAAGTAAATTCTCATGAGATCATTTTTCTCATATGTGTACAGTCTAATCTAATCTACCTAATAATTATTCCTCTAATCTCCCTATTAATCTTAAATAAATTGAAATGAGTAATCCTGCCATATGCACTTCAAGATAAAACTGCCTGAGGTTTTCACTGTAATGGCACGATTTCATTGTCCAGTCTGATTTGCATTTAAGAAACTGACCATAACGTCCAGAGAAATCCAACTATAACTTCTCCAAACAAAACTGAAATCAGTATTTGTCGACGTAATGAACGCCTGAAAATCGACCACGTTGGAAGTTAACAAAAGGTAGCGTGAGGTCCAAGTAAGCGCCATGGGTTGCGTACATGTTGTTTTGAGCAAATTAGCCATCTGCTTCAATTTAGCGCAGCATGGTTTGCATCTACTACTACTAGACTTCCTGTAGCATGCCTTTATTTGTATGATTTCTCCTGATGCGTGGAAAAGGAAAGGTCAACAACTGAAAAAGCTTCTACAAATACTGCCACAAACCACGAACAAGACAAGTTAATTTATGATTTATTTGTTACTTAGCTAAAAAGGTGTATTGTGTAGCTTTTCTTGTGGGGGTCTGTCAAATGTTTTTCTCCATGGAGCTCTTATGGTTTTATCTGGAGTGTTTCACAGTGTGGTATTAAAATTTCCTATCTTCATGGAGACCAAACCAGACCAAGTTACAGGTCAGGTCTGTGTAGAGCATAATGGGAAAAAAGCATTTGATGGACCCTCTGCCAGAAAAGTTACACAATGCACCTTTAATATTTTAGGTTTTGCAGTGAAACTCCAAAGTCAGGAGCATCGGGAGATTTCTAACCTCTACTTGCTCTAAACATCTAAATTTACCTGGGAATGGTAACACATTTGGTGTTGCAGTTCTGTGTGGCGATGGCCTTCTCCAGTTCGTCCAGCTGTCCCGTCTTCTTCAGCTTCTTCACCAGGATCTTGACGGCCTTCTCACACCATTTGTCCTCCTGACCGTTCTGCTCCCCTCCACCAGCTCCACCAGGGCCGCTGGACATCTTCTTCCACCCCAGCAGCCTCTTCACGACCGGAGGGGTGAACGGCAAGATGGAGGACATGTCTTCTCAACGGATGTCCAAGCTTGCTCAGGTGAAGGAGGAGAGATGCTTGAAAAAAGCTCTGGGCCCTTGCTTCAAGGGGCCCGTCTACGTCTCAGAGGGTCACAGTGTGGAAGCCAGGGTTAGGAGGGACTTGATGTAAACCTGAGGGGAGAGTGATGAACAGATTTAGTTAATAAGTTGAAATGTAAAATGTTTAAAGCAACTATAGTAGACACTGGATTTTAGCAGTAGTTGTAATTATTGGTTTGGTTATCAAAAAGGAAGCTAGCTCAGTCAAGAGACCTGACTTAATTTGGGCTAAAATGTAATGTAATAAAGTTTAAATAATGTTCTGAAAAACAATATTTTCAATTTAATTACAACTTCAATTCAGAATTATATTTTAAACTCAATTTGTTTAAGTGAAAGGCCAACAAAGCATCTCTTATTTAGTACTTTTACTACTCTGTGGTCTTACACTCCAGCTCTGATATGATATGACAGAACTTTTATTTGTCCCGCAACAGAGAAATTCAAGTGATGCAACCCAGAGTTGAAGAACAACAAGAGAACAGAACTAGGCACTCAAAAATCAAGATAAATAAATATAGATCAAGAGTAAGACCAAAACAATTCACAAAGGGTCCTATTTTGTCTCATCTGATGTGTTTTTCTTGTTCAAATGAATTTCTAGTTACACATATCTACAAGCCTGTTGCCTTTTTTAAGCATGAGTATTTTGATTGGCCAATCACTGCTTTTACGCAGAAGCCTCACAACTTGCAGCATATTCACTCACAAAGGCAAATATTTGAGGCAAGTTCGACCATAATGAATTACTCCAACAAGTGCGAGCTGTCAAACATGTCAGGACCCTGTTATTATGTTGTGACACAGGTCTGCAGCACTTCAGTGACAAATTACATTTGAACACTGCTTTTTCGGTCTTTCTGTTACTCATGCAGACCAATTTGAGCTTATTTACATGCAAAATTGTATACATTTAAATGTTTTTACATGACAAGTGTTGTGCAAAATCAACATGGAGAATGTATTTGATATGCATTATATTTTTGCAGTGCCAAATTATCTTATCCTGGTCGGTGCACTGCTTATTTATATGCAACTACAAATGATATCATCTTAGGGTTCATAAATAGTAGATAGTTTTTCTGATTTCAGCTCTGATTACCACCAACAGGCCGGGTGCTAGCTACAACAGTGGGGCTTTTTACCCTCAATCCTGGTATTTTAGCGGTGCTGGCCCGTTGCAACTACAGACAGCCACAAAATAAGATAAATAACAAGCCTGTGCACAATCGGGGGTAAAGTTTTGGTCATTTTAAGAGCAGTGGAAGCGATACAAGGAGGGGTCATCAAGTTGCTAGTCCAGCTAAAATGGCGTTAGCTTGGGCTCGAAATTCCAGGCATTTCGGTCGGGGGCGGGGCTTGACGTCCTACGTCATTCGCTCAGTTGTTGATCATTACGTAACTTTATAAAACTCTAAACATTACCGATAAAGTAGATTGTCACGAGCAAGAGATTAAGTGCAAGTGCAAGGTAGTTAATTTTTTCATTTCATTTCAAAATTAATTCAGCATAAGACAAAAGTTATAATTTAATGTTATTGTCACTGAATCTAATCCAAGATCCCTTTCCATTATTAATACAGTATAATAATAACAAAAAGTCAAGATTAAGTGCAAGTGCAAGGTAGTTAATTTTTTCATTTCATTTCAAAATTAATTCAGCATAAGACAAAAGTTATAATTTAATGTTATTGTCACTGAATCTAATCCAAGATCCCTTTCCATTATTAATACAGTATAATAATAACAAAAAGTCAATTTTCTTCCACACCTTGCTGAATAATGTATTAATAAAATTAACTAGCGTTTTGTTGTCTATGATTATGATGGCAATTATTTAAATTGCCAGGATGTATTCATACAAGCAACTACAAGTTACAAAAAGCATATGTATTAAGATATGCAATACAGAAAAACATGAAACAAACTGATTTGTCCATTAACGTTTATGTTTTACCACAGGGTTAGACAATGTGGTTACTAAATATTCCTAACTAAAACATATACTGTGAATAATTACAATGGAACAATCATGTCAGAAATGTCATTTTAGAGAAATATTATCACTGATTTATTACTGTAAAGATTTATTGCTCATGAACAAAAGAACAAAATAATATTTGCAGCTAAATAAATAATCCATCTGATTTTTACTTTATAAAACTTAATAGAGACATTTTGACTCTAGAAGACCATCGTAGCCTTGTGTATACATTTTAAAAAGCATAATTATTGTCTTAAAGCTAAAATCGATATAAATGTTCCAAAACAAATCACGAATGTTTACCAGTGGTCATGATTAGCACGCCCACTGCGAACGAAATGCCTGGGATTTTGCGAGTCCCGAGTTAGCTCCAGCTTGTTATCAAAATCCTTTTGTTGTGATCCACGAAAAACCTCCAGCGCATTTGACAGATCGGGCTACTTCACCACGTATCGGCAGCTTGTCTATTCACACCAGGACACAGATTAACAGCACATATATGTTAATATGTTGTGAAAGTGTAAGCAGGAGCGGGTTATTTGCATGTGATTGTGAGTTTTAGGTGCAGAAACGAGTTAGCATCTCGGACTTCTAAGCAGGCTCCCGCTGGCTAATGATGCTAACATGCAAAACAACATGATCAAAAGTCGTGGAAAAGACGAGTGCGTTTCGATATTTACCGTATTTACGTGCTCATAGACTCCAGCTTTTCATAGGCACGATGCAGCCCGTCCTGTGATTCCCATAAAAGTGAGTAGATTGTTTTGAATCACGGATAATTTTGACAAGGCTCTTCTCAAGATGCTACAGGAGCTAGTTAGCTGTAGGTTTGGTAGACCGGAACAAAACAACAAACGTGCTGCCTACGTACGAACTCTTAACTCCGCCCACATTTCAAAGTTTTGTTTTATTTGATT